>JZKD02S0774011.1:110357-121305 GCA_000966675.3 Picea glauca | reverse complement strand
AATGAATAAATGTTGAATGCTAATTGATGAGTTTTTGTGCAAGAGGGAAGTTTTGGGAAAAAGAGCCCCACACTCATTCACCCCCCTCTAAGTGTGGTAGGTGTGTCCAACATTAAAGGCATTAAGGTGGCGGGAGGGGGAGGCACGCATCTGTCACGTGGTTGACGCCACAGTGGCTATCTCTTGGCTGCTCCGCTGGACGCGTGTTTTCCACTATCACCCCATCCGGGGATACACATTGTTATTATTATTGTTTATTATTTGCACATATATATTTACATAATATATTTCACAAAAAAAATAAAGACCTTTAGCAAACACATCTTTAATAAAGACAATAACAATACTCTACGTTTACTAACATAATGGTTGATTGATTATGGTGTGAGTATGCTTGCTACTTGACTTTCCCACTCATTATGTGTAAAAAAATAAAAGATCTTAAAAATCTTTCATTAACAACACCGCACAATACCCTTTTTAACACATCTTTTAAAAAAATGCCCATTTAATATACACTTAACATTTATATATTTTAAAAATGTTTCTAAATTTATGTGTAACCCAACAAACTCCCTTTCACAATTTAACAAACATGTAATAACATTGACACTTAACATTTATATATTTTAAAAATGTTTCTAAATTTATGTGTAACCCAACAAACTCCCTTTCACAATTTAACAAACATGTAATAACATCATCAATGGAAAAAAAATGTAAACATTTGATATTATAATAATAATAAATATACTTAGCACATTGTACTCCAATCCCTTAAAAACTATTAAATATAATTCATGGTTTAAATATTTTATGCATGTTCTTGATGGATAGGCAAAAGTTTCAATGTTTATGACATAAGGTTGGTAAAAGATAAAACTTGAAACCATTACAATAATATACTCATTAAAAGCTCAACATGTAACTTACAAAAACTATTCTTCTCAACCACTTGAGCTCAACTCAATTGACAAAAACTACATAATTTAGGCATAGTTGAATTTGAGTTAAGATGATTGTTTTCTTTTTTAATTTAAATTTTAAATTGGGTGAATTTTTTATTTTGTAATTTTTTGAAAATTTGATTTTATTATAATTTTTTGAAAATTTAATTTTATTACAATTTTAATAATTATTTTAATAATTATTGATGATAATGATTATTAAAGTGTATGGAAATCAACTTTGATTCATTATATCTTTAAAAATGTAAGGAATTACTTAATTTATTTTAGAATTTTATTTATGTGTTCGAAAAATTTGAAGAATAACATTTTTTAAAGTATTATAATTTTGATGATTTTGATGAGTTAAAATGTTGAGAAGGTTGGTATTATAACAAATATTTTAAAATTGAGATTTAATGTGGGTGTATACAAATCATTTTAAAAGAAAGTGTTTTCATTTTCAACTCTCTTAGTGTTACAAAGATGACAAATTCTTTGACCCATGGCATTTTAGGAATTGTCCAACACTCTTTCAATATGAAACTTATGGGAGTTCTTTCTTATTTTAAAAATATTGATTTTCTTTTTTACACTAATTAAAACAAAGAAATACTTTTAATCTTTTAAGTTAAGGTTAATCACCTCCTTATAGTATTTTAATTTTCTCTTATCCTCTAATTCTCTATCCCATCATATTTTCTCCTAAAATTTAAATGTACTAATACTTTTAATATTATCATTTTTTTTCCTTTGGAAAAAATCTATTATATTCCTAGTAGAAATATACATGTTCCAATTACATTCAAAATATGGTCAACTATGCATACCATTCTTCAACAACTATGCATAGCCTTCCTTTTCTCTATCTATCTGTTCCAAAAAAAGATTATTTACAACCGCTCTACATATACGTCCTTCCAAATACAAAAACAAAAAAATATGCCTTTCTGTTTTATTATTTACAACCGAAATTCCATGGCTTCTATTTCAGTGTCCTCATGGAACTCATAGTATCCAAAGGCTCCACTTGGTATCTCTAGAGCTTCTTTTGAAAGTTCGCATGCCTTTGTATTGAGTTCCTGTAGAATATGATGGAATGACAACCATTCAAAATCTGTGAAATTGTGTTTGATGTCTCGCAAAATGGTGGCCATAATTGGATTTTGGATAGATATTTTACCATTGGCCCAATCAATTGCCATTTTGGAATCGCCAAATGCTTACAACTTGGTAACATTTTTTTCCTTAGCTGTTTCTAAAAGAACTTTTAATATTATCATTATTTTGCAAAGTGGCCTCTTTATAGATTTTCCAATGGTTTAATTAAGATTTAGTATTTAATCATAATTAGTTTTGGTTAGAGTTTGATATAATTTTGGGAAAACCCCCAAGTACTTCTGCCCATTTCAAGGATGGTACCTAGGGTAAACTCTAGAATCTTCAAGGCACAAGGTTAGTTAACAATGAGGCTCAAAGCCATTACACCAATATATTCATTAAGAGCTCAACATGTCACTTGCGAAAATTAAATCTAAGTGAAAAACATAACAATTATTCCTCCCAATTATTCAAACTAAACACAATTAACAAATACTTAATTATAACACCATTATACTCAAAAATACATCATTATACTCACCAACATAAATATTTCAAATATAATATTCCAAAAACTACATAAAATTCCACACCAAAATGTGTCACATATAATATTCCAAAAACTATATAAAATTCCAAAAACTCTTGGAAACCAAGTTTAAAAAGGCACTACGGGTTGAATAGCACTACGGGTTGAATATGCAATTATATGATTAGATCAAGCAGCGAAAAGTCAAAATATATCCAAAATATATCCATGTAATTATTGAGTATGGTCTTGGATAAGTGCATATGCATCTGGTTGTGTCCAACAAAGGAAATGGGTAGGACAAAACATTTGATTATAATTGTCTACCTTTTATTTTAACACACATATATATTTTTAATCATATATATATTAAGAATGTGTTTATAAAGGTAATGGTTTTTTTTTTCCTAAACAAATAAAGGTAGTGATTTTCTTAATAATAATAATAATAAATGATTGATTTTTTTGGACATAAATAAAAATTAATAGATTAGCAGTCAAATCGTTGTGTGGAGGGATCCTTTGTCCCACAAACAAAGGGATCTTGTATACCAATTTGGTGTCTGGCTAAGTCGTAACATTAAAATTAGAATTGTGTGTGTGTGTCTTTTTTTATACATGTTGTATAGATGTCAATGTATGTAAATAATAAAACAATGAATAATATGCAAGCTAATAAACAATAGGTTACATCGTGTTTGACATTTTGTAATAGATTTTACAAATTTAAAATATCCTCTCCCTCTCCTATTTCAAAACCTATGTAATTGTCATATCATCCCACTTGTTACAACTTATCTCTTGAAATAGTTTATATGACTTTAAAATGTCATCTCCCTCTCCCTCTTAATCCTCTCTTTCACTATAGATCTCATTTCTTTACTAAGGATTGCAAATAATACATTTGAATTTCCTTCCTTATTAATAGTGCAAGATACAATGTGCACCCTTAGTTTGCTTCATATAGGGTTATTTGTATATTTACTTATGTGTGCCTTCCCTATAATTTCCATAGCTTGCATCTCTCTACTACTGTCGCTTATTAACTCATCCTCTCAAATTATTGTATTTGAGAAAAGAGATGGGATTTTAATAGAGGTGATCTTCGAAGATCCATAAAATTATTTTTGTAAAGGTGGTGGGGAAAGGTTTTCATGAAAATTGGGTCACAATGTGCCTAGTTGACTTAAGTCCACTGGTGGTCTTCATATAATAGTGCATTGGTGCTCCATGATCGATAAGCATGAGAGGGGAAACAACACAAAAAATAACCTACAGAATAATGGTATTCTAAATGGTCCATAAAGGAGCATTGAGGGATGTTTGTTTCAAAAAATGCCTCAGGTTGCATTGTATGGTGTGCAATTTACTAGATACACCATACACAATGCAACAAATATCTTAAAGTGCACTAATTCTAGCATCAATGGTTTGCATATAACACCAAATATACATTATTATGTCATACAACGTATCTGTTATTGTACAATTAAAAACATTGGTTGTCCTAATTGGTGTACCTATGTATCATAAGCATGTTTGGGCATCAAAGATAAGGGATCATTGGTGCATTGACGTTATCAATGCACTTTGACTAGGGTAAAAGTAAAAAAACATGTTACATTTTCATTTTCATGTTCACTTTTCACTCCTAATTTGGTGATGCATTTAGTCCAAATCATCAATGCTCCATCAAAGATTTATTAAGCACCAGACATCCTCATTTTTGTCCATTGTTTTTGTGACTATTGTGAAGACATATTTTTGGAATTCATTCTAAAAAATTCTAATTGTTCAATTCTTAATGGAACCTTATGAGAAATTTGTAATGTACCTTGGGAGGATAATATGGGGTACCTAGGGAGGTACCCATGGGAATAATGAATGTAATGTGGCCATAATAATGGAATAGGCCCACTATGTAATTAAAAATAAATAATATAATAATAAGAGTGGTTGGCATAAAACCCTAGGAATACTCGTGAGAAAGTATAATTATACATGTGTATCATTATATTGGATGTAGATACTTCACACAAACCTAAGATTTCTTTTTCCTAAGTTTTTCCCTATGTTTATTAGTCATTATCCAGTCTCCTATATTTTAGGGAGAATATTCCTCTAGGAGAATATTCTCTTTAGTTCACACTTCAGTTTGATTAGTTGAGTGGAGTCTAGATACTACATTGGCATTATCACCATGCAACATTGGGATCATTACCAACTAATGTGCATTTTCCTTGGGATCATCACCAGACTAGCACATTACTCATGATTCCCTCATCTCCTCCTCACTTCACTTTGTTTCAGTCAGTTAATTGAAGACTGAGAAACTAGTTAACTCAGACTAGGTAGCATTTCACTCCCATAATTTCATGAGAGACTAGACTAGGTGGCAGTTTACTCCCGTAACTGCTGGTGTGTGTCCATATCACTGTAGACCACCACTATGGTGCATTGGATTCTCCTCCAGTGCACATTAGTTGAGTTATACAAAGTATATCATGTGTAAATTATCATTCATTCATTTGGTTAACGAGAATTCTTCCATTTCTTTCTCTCCTGCTTCTCTTTTCTCATATTTTCTCTACAACTCTATATGTCAATTCCTAGCTAGATCTATTCTGTGCAGGTTCAACACATTTACATGGTATCAAAACCGATGGACTGCTATGGAAAAGACACACCGAATTATTTTTGTAGGTACTGAAGATTGAAGACAACGGAAAAAAAAGAATTTCCAAAAGAATTCATTCTTACACCATATAATTTCTTTGCATGGAAGCAGAAGATGATAATGCATATTTGAGGCAGAGGATTATAACGGTTAACCATGAACACAGAGACAAAACCAACATCAGCCATAGAAAAATCTAAGTATCTAAATCGAATGGATGAATCATTTGGAACAATTTGCAGTCTCATTTCTCCTGACCTCCTCTTTCACATATCCTCCTGTAAAACCCCCAATGAAGGTTAGACCACCATGGAAGGGATTTTTGTCAAACAGGATGAGATAAGGGGACACATGCTCGAGGTGTAATTGCTCACATTGGATCCAAAAAGCTTCGACAATCTCTAAGATTTCTTTACCAAATATAAGGATTTATTGTCGCAACTTAAGGCTTGCGGGGTTGATAAATCTAAGGAGGAGAAACAAATGGTTCTCACCATTCTCTCCAAACTTGGTCCAAAATACTCAATTTTTGTATCCACATTCCATTCAGTTAGGTTCACCTATGGATCCACTTGGACGATGCCCTCTCTTGAGGCCTTTATTGAGTCTCTGACACAAGAGCAGAACAAGCTCATTAATATGGGGAGAATTAAAGGCCGAAAGGCGCATGCACTTATTGTGAAAGATGGTAGTGGTCATCAATATCAGAAATCTAAAGACAAAGACAAAAATAAAGCACATGCAAATCCGAAGAAGGAAGGGTACTCAAAACCCTTCAACGATGCCTACATATCAAAAGGTGGAAAGGGAAGAAAAGGGGAGAAATGCACTTACTTCCATAAAGGATTCCATCCAGAATATGCATGTATGCAGAAACAAATTGATCAAATGACCCAAATACTTCAGAAAAACAACCTTGGAGATCGCATCCTTGAGGGTGCCAAGAAGAAGAAGCCAGAAGATCAGAATCCCAAGAAATGCAATTCCAGTCATGCTTTGATTGTCGTCAACTCCTCTCTCGATGCTTGGATTGTAGATTCAAGTGCATCACACCACATGGATTCCACAAAAGAAGTATATTCTTCATTGGGTGCTTGCAAAGGTCCTCCTATTCTGATGGGGGAAAACTCTACAGTCGAGGTCACCGACAAAGGAAGAATTGAACTCACAAATGAAAGCTTTGAGAATGTGCTACATGTTCTCAAACTTTCTGTCAATCTTCTCTCTGTGTATTAGATGACTAACTTCAACACTGGAAAGAGGGTCATATTCACACCTGATGCAATGGATATCTATGACATGCAAACCAATTCCAAGGTTGTTACCGGTGAGGTAAATCATCAATCTAAACTCTACACATTTTCTGAATTTATTGAACCAGATTCTGCATTATTGCTTACCCATGCTAATGAAAGCAGTAGGATATGGCATGAAAGGTTCATGCATTTAAATTTCATATATATGCAACAACTTAGAAAGCAGGGAATGGTTGATGGTCTACCCAACATCCACTTCTCCAAAGGAATTTCTTAGGGGTGTGTTCTTGGAAAACACCCTCAAGAGAAATTTGACAAAGGAAAGACTCAGAAGGCTTCCTTTCCTTTAGATCGGATCCATAGTGACCTCATGGGCCCTTTTCTGCATCCATCAATAAGTAAAGCAAGGCATGTGCTCATTTTTGTGGATGATTTCTCATGCTTCACATGGATTTTCTTTCTTAGGAAAAAATCAGAGGTCTTTCAACACCTCAAAGATTTCAAATATCTTGTTGAGACACAGTCAAGAAAGAAAATCAAAGTCCTCCGAACAGATAGTGGGGGAGAGTATGTCAACCATGAGATACAAAAGCTTTTTCACAAGGAAGGGATTCAATTGCAACACACGGTTCCCTATACTTCACAACAAAATGGAGTTGTTGAGTGGAAAAATAGATCTTTAAAAGATATGGCATCTTGCATGCTACATGCAAAGTGACTTCCATAGAGATTATGGGTTGAATCACTTAATTTTACAACCTACATCTAAAACAGATCTCCCCATAGATTTGTCAAGGATAAGACCCCTTACAAGGCTTGGAGCGGCCTCAAACCAGAAGTGACCCACTTCTATATTTTCGGTTCACGTGCATGGACCATGATTCCCTCTGAGAAGAGGAATGCACTTGATCCACAGAGCACAAAGTGTATATTTGTTGGATACCCCGACGGTGTGAAGGGATACAAACTCATTGATCTTTCCTCAGATTGGCTCATCATTGAGCGTAGTGTCCAATTCAAGGAAAGTGTCTCGCATGTAACTCAACAACCACATGCAAACACTTTTGTTCTTCCACCTGTCAGAGATGATGAGCATGCACATGCCAACTCTTCTTCAAATGAGAGTTCTGATTCAGAGGATCCAGGAGATCTAGATACAAAGTCAGTACAGTCAGATGCAAAGTTAGTGCATCTAGATGCAAATGTAGATGCAGAGCTAGAGCATAGGCCCAAGTGGGCCAAGACTACTCTTCACGATGCAGGGGATCTTGTTGGGGATCCAGCGGATACTAGAAGGACTCGATCTGATTTCAAGGAGCCTCCTCTTGCACTCACTTCCATTGAATTGATGCCACCCAAGAATCTTTTCTTAGTTCAGTCTTCAGATCCACAGTCTTATGGCAAGGTTGTTGGATATCTACCATGCAGGGGGAGTACAACTCCCTCCTCGAGAACTAGACTTGGGATATGTTCCCCTTCCTTCAGGAATGAAACTTGTCAAGTGCAGATGGGTCTACATGACGAAGAGCGCAGTGGATGGATAGCTTAGTAGATACAAAGATAGGCTAGTTTCCAAAGGCTTTCAACAACTGCATGACATTGACTATGATGAGACCTTCACTCCAGTAGCGAAGATAGATTCCATACATTTGGAACTTGCCATTGCGAAAACCAAGGGATGGGAAGTCCATCAGATGCACGTGAAGAATGAATTTCTTCACGACGATCTCTCTAAGGAGATCTATATGTAGTAGCCCCAAGGATTTATGTAGGATTCATCTTCAGTCTGTCGACTGAAGAAGTATTTTTATGGCCTCAAGTAGGCTCCGAGGGCATAGTATGCCAAGATGGATTCCTACCTGTTGTCACAAAACTTTGTACGTTGTAATTCAGACCTGAATGTTTACATGCTTAGGATGACTGATTCACTTCTACTCCTAGTTATGTATGTTCATGATTTGTTGATCATAGGTTGCTCAACTTCAGGTATCGTTGCAGTCAAGATGATTTTGCATGACAAGTTCTTGATGACGGACATGGGTCCACTACATTTATTCCTTGGACTCAAGATCAGTCAAGATGCATCAGGCATCAAACTGTCTCAGGCCAGATAGGCATGAGATCTACTTGAGAGATATCACATGACAGTCTGTGAGTATGCCTCGACTCCTTTCCTATCAGGAGTTATACTTGAGGATGGTGGGGACACTCCACTGGTTGAAAACACACTGTACAAACAACTAGTAGGGAGATTGGTGTATCTAACACACTTCAGATCAGACCTCTCCTATTCAGTTGGAGCAGTCTCCAGGTTCATGCAGGAGTCGCATGAGCTACATTTGAAGGTTACAAAGCATATCCTTCGATATGTACATGGCACCATCACCTTTGGGATTCACTATACAACAAAATCTATTTTGGACCTCATCGGGTTCACTGATTCTGACTAGGCTGGCGATAACATTGATCGCAAGCGCACATTTGGTTACTCACTCAGTCTTGGTTCCGGGCTTATTTGTTGGTCGAGCAAGAAGAAGGAAGCTATTGCTTTATCTTCAGCCGAGGCAGAGTACAAAGGGGTAGTTAACATTAACATTCAGGTTATGTGGCTACAACATTTTCTCACTGAGTTGGGAATTCAGTTTCATCGGTCGATCGTCATCTGGTGTGACAACCAGAGCACTCTGAAGTTCTGCAGAGATCCAGTTTAGAGGCAACAGACGAAGCACATCGAGATCCACATGCACTACATTCGGGACCTAGTACACAAGGGGATCATCGACCTATAGTTTTGTCCTTCAGCAGAACAAACTACATACATCTTCACCAAGATATTCACTGAGCAAAAGTTCCATTATTTGCGCAGTCATCTTGGAGTGAAGGACACAGTTGCCTATCAACTGTTAGTTCTTCTTTTTACATACATTGTACTTTGAGGGGGGGGTTTTCCCATGAGGTTTTCCTCGTTTCCTCATTTATTTCAGTGTATCTTTTGTATTTGGGTACCTAACATGGCCTTGTTGCCAGGACCCATTATTTATTTTCACCATAGTGATGTTCAGGGGGGGTGTTGGAGATACTTCACACACACCTAGAATTTTTTTTTCCTAAGGTTTACCCTATGTTTATTAGTTATTATTCAGTCTCCTACATTTTAGGGAGAACATTCCTCTAGGAGAATATTCTCTTTAGTTCACACTTCAGTTTGATCAGTTGAGTGGAGTATAGATGCCACATTGGGATCATCACTAGCTAATGCACATTTTCCTTGGGATCATCACCAGACTAGCACATTACTGATAATTCCCTTATCTCCTCCTCACTTCACTATGTTTCAGTCAGTTAACTAGAGACTGAGAAACTATTTAGATCAAAGTAGGTGGTAGTTCACTCCCGTAACTGCGTAAGAGACTAGACTAGGTGGCAGTTTACTCCCGTAACTGCTGGTGTGTGTCCAAATCACTATAGACCATCACTATGGCGCATTGGCTTCTCCTCCAATGTGCATTAGTTGAGTTATATAGAGTGTATCATGTGTAAATTATCATTCATTCATTTGGTTAATGAGAATTATTCCATTTCTTTCTCTCCTGCTTCTCTTTTCTCATATTTTCTCTGCAAATGTGTATGTCAATTCCTAACTAGATCTATTATGTGTAGGTTCAACACATTTTCAATGTGTCCATAATAATGGAATAGGCCCACTGTGTAATTAAAAGAAAATAATATAATAATAAGAAGTAGTTGGCATAAAACCTTAGGAATACTCGTGAGAAAGTGTTACACATCAAAATTACTCACTTTGATAGTGTCGCAAGTGTCGTCATTACAAAAGTCGCAAGTGTCGCATTTTTCTCACAAGGTCGCAAGTGTCGCATGTTGCTCACAAGTGTCGCAAGAAAGCATACTGCCACGATGCCTATGTCGTGCTTATAACAACATGATAAGGACACTTGAAACACCTCAAACATATGATTTGGAAGAGGAGAAATGAGTCAGCAGCCTTGCAAACCTTTTTTCCATCTGAAAGCACCCAAAAAACTGAGTTTTGGAGGAGAGCGCTCCCCCTTACACTAGCTCGGAGCGCTGGCGCTCCCCCTTACACTGTCAGGGAGCATTATAACGCTCCCCTGGCCCTTTTGAGGGAGCTCTATAGATTTTGAGAGCGCTGGCGCCCTCCAAAGCCTACTAGGGAGCGCTACAACGCTCTGATGGCCCTTCTGAGGGAGCGCTACCTATTTTGGGTGGTTGTTAAGCTGTTGAGATGAATGGGGGAAGCATCTTTTCATTCTTGGAAGGCAGCTGGATTCGAATCCCTAGTTTAGCCATGATCTTAGGGAAGATCCTCAACTGAAGGAGGAAAATCCTCACCTTCCCCAAGGATATCTCAAGATTGTTGAGCCTCTCCAAGGCTATATAAGCAAGCTTTCTAATGGTG
>JZKD02S0774011.1:88284-110307 GCA_000966675.3 Picea glauca | reverse complement strand
TAGATAGATTTGAAAGGAAGTCAGTGTCCACGTTAAGCATTTTTCTATCTAGGGTTAAGGTCAAGCTCTAGAGGTCGATCTACTTGTCCGCAGGCAGATTTTCCTACAACAGAAAGTACAATTATACATGCGTATCATTGTATTGGATGTTTGTTGAATTGTATTGTCTTGTAAAAAGCATGGCTTGTGGAGTGATTGCTTCCATAAGGAGTAATTGATGATGTTACCCTACCCTATGGGTTCTTCTCTCTATATTCTTATGTTGTTCATGGTGAATGTTTTGGGTATTTTTGTAGTTTAAGAGTTTATTTATGAAGTTGAGGACTATATCCTATGTTATATCTTCGAAGTTTTACTACAAGTGGAATCAAAGCTCTTTCTTGGGCATGAATTGGGAGTTTTTTTTTTTTTTTTTGCAGTTTTTTTATGGAAAAAAGAGGATGACAACATTCAAGTCGATTTTTGAAACTTTATATGTATAATTTGAAGAAACTGACCATAGATATGAGTTCCTCTCTAAAAAATACCCATCTAAAAAAAATATCATCCAAAAAGGAGTTCAAGAAGCGAGGTTATCATTGATTTAAAATAAACATTTTTTAGGGGGGTTTTCGGTGACAACCGTGAATTTCATAGATTGTATATATTTTGATATAGATTTCAGTCAAACCAATGCCAATAGATCTAGAAAATCTGTGGCATTTCATAATTGTAGTTATAATAATATGCCTTTGTCTTCTACAATACTCTATAACATCATTTTATCTCTCTTCTTTGCTAGCATCTCTTCCACACTCCTACTCAAACTACGTAATAGATGACTGCTTGTGAAAAAATGAACCCTTTCCCCCTGTACTACTAGGTTTTTGATAGCTACAAATATTAGGGTTAGATTCAAGGTTTTGAAACCCTCTTGGAACCTCCGTGATGCTTCTAAAAGTCTCTAGTGAATTCCCCACCACTATTAACTGCCTATGTTTTAACTATGTCAAGCTAACATGGATTTTTATGATTGTAACCTATAAAAAGTTGAACGGAATTTTCATCCCAAGTCCGTGCATGTTTGTGATTGTAACCTCTCAAAAGTTGAACGAAATTTTTATCCCAAGTCCGTGGATGTTTATGATTGTAACCTCTCAAAAGTTCGATGAACTTTTCATCCCAAGTCCATGGATGTTTATGATTTTAATCGCTCAAAAGTTGAACCAAAATCCTATTCACAACCTATGTTTACTCATTAATGAGTGAATCTCTTAAGTTTAGTATCCAACTTCTCCACAATAAAGTTAAATATGCACTAAGGAATATATTATCTCTACAAGAAATTATGTTCCTTGGAATCCCAAAGTGCACTTAGACCCTTTCAAAGAACGAGCTTGCAACTTCTTGTCCCTGGATGGTCTTCTTATGAGCCATCAAAGAAAACATCTTATTGAACCTATCTACTACCACACACATGTACTCATGCCATCTTCTTGTCCTCAACAAACCTCCAACAAAGTCCATGGACATGCTTTCCCATGGGCTCATGGGCACTAGAAGTGGACTATATAGTCCTTGCTTCTTCTTACTAGGCTTGATGGTACAACATAGAATACATCCTTTGATGAATCTATCTACTTCTTCTTGCATCTTGGGCCAATATTAAACATACATATGCAAGTTAGCCATAGTATTCCCAACACCAAAATGACCAACAACCTTGGATGTGTGAGACTCCCTCATAAGTTGTACTCTTTATTTATTTTGTACAAAAATATTCCCCATATTGTATAGCAATACATCTTGGAGATGGTAATCAACATATGTTCACTATTTTTTCTTTGTAGTTGTTGATACACTCCCTTGAATTCCTTATCTTCTGCATATTCATCTCTATTATATGCTTCATAGGAAAATGGATCCATGTGAATCTTGGCTCTAGAGCTATAATTTTTAGCATTGGTGGCCTTGATAAAAAATCAATTAACTTGTCAGCATGCCTTCTACTATTTAAGTGCTAAATGAAATTGTTCTAGTAATCCCTTCCATTTATAATGTCTTACTTTTTGGAGCTTACTATGATGAGCCCACAAGTATTGTAGAGGTCGATGATCAATATAGATGATGGTCTCCTTACCTAATAGATAGTGTATCCACTTACTTACTACTTTAACCAAGTCATAGAGGTTCTAATCACATGTAGGGTAGTTTTGCACTTCTACATCGAATAGTTTTGAATAATATCAAACTAGTCTCCCCCTTGAATGAGCACTGCTCCCATGTCATACCCACTAGCATCAATTTCTATTACAAAATACTTATGTAAGTTAGGTAGTGTTAGGATTGAGGCTCGACTAATATTCTATTTGATTCTTCAAAGGATGTCTGTTGATTCTTACTAGACCATTGGAAGCACTTACCACTAGTTCTTATAGCATGGAGTGGTGTCACCACAACTAAAAATGATGCTATGAACTTGATCAAGTATTGGGTATCTTCCACAAAAATCCTAACTTTTGTGACAGTAATATGAGTGGGCTATTTAAGGATGTCCTTTATCTATGAATAATCGATCTTTAACTCACCCCCATCTTTGACATGCCCCAAGTACACCAAGGAATCTTTAGAAAACTTACACATCTTTTTGTTTGATAGTAGATGATATTTCCCTAGTTTCTCTAACACTTACTTCATATATAACATGGCTCCCCCAAGTAGATCTAAATGTCAAAATGTCGTCGAAACAAACTATGATAAATGAATCTAGGAATAGATGCAACACATCATTCATTAATGCATAAAAGTAGTTGGAATATTAATTAAACCAAAAGCCACCACTAACCACTTGCAAGGACCTTTCTTTGTCTTGAAGGAAATCTTTCAAGTGTCTTGTTCCTTGACTCGACTCAATGATATCCATATTTCAAATCTATCTTGGTGAAGTATTTTGCATGCTACAACTAATCTAACAAGTCATTAATCTAGGGAAAATAGTATTGATTCTTGAGAGTGAACTTGTTCAGAGCTCTATAGTCAATGCACATCCTCTAAGTCCCATCCTTATTTGGCACCAAAATGACTAGGGAACTACATGATGAGGTATTTCGGTCTTATGATTCATTGCTCCAAGAACTATTGTAACCACTTCTTCACTTCATCTTACTTTAATATGCATTGTTTGTATAGTGCTACATTTAGTAAAGGATAGTATGGTAGTAACTTTATCTCTTGCTCCACTTCCCTCTTGGCTGGCATTCCTTTCATATCTTGGAACACTTCTATATATACCTACAAAATTTCTTCCAATTGACACTTTTTTTCTTTTCTGCATCTTTTAAAGGATGCCTTCATGCCTGTGAAATTGGTGTCTTTCTGGTTACGTCTCAAGAAAAGAAGTACATACTTCTTGGTTGAGTTGATCAATATCTTAGATTGGTGTGCATTCACCAAATAGATCACAAAATTTCCCTTGTGTGCATTAGTGATGAATGATTTACCATCCTTGATTAGGTGGTATCAGTTGGCCCTTCTCACGAAGACAACATCCCTCATATACATATAGAGGCTTCCAAACACTAAACCACATACATCAATATGTATGTGGTTTATTTCATCAATAAAGTTTGCATTGATAGAAAATATAACCTTATAATGCTTGGAAAATTTCAATTGTACATCCATTTATTCACCCAACCCAAATGTGTGAATAACAAAACACACTTACCAAGTCCTCCGCAACGAGGTTTGTCTGTGGGATATAATTGAATAAAGCATTGAACTTATTCTTCTTGATTTTAATATTGATACAAAATAACTTTGTTGTCTCATCCTCCTCTCTGTGATGGAGGCTACCCAGATTCACATCCTTTTGCACCATTGTGTAGACAACCTTTTCATCCACATATGAGTTGTTTTCTATCTCCCTTCCCACTTCCATTGGAATATTCTTCTTCTTGGATTAATCATGCTTGCGACTCTTGGGATTCAACTGTTGATGAATTTCTTGACATTTTTATTTTGTGTGATCATCAATGTTGTAATGGTCACTATGAATTTTAGGGTGGGCCCTTGCACATATGTGCAGATGATGCAATATTCTTATTTTCCCCTTTTCCTTTCTTCTTCTCACCCTTTTTTTTAAACATAAATGGTTGGAGGCTTTTGTATTAAAAAGAGAACATCAAAAGTTCAAAAGTTACATATGGCATGGTGGAAGCACCTCTACTGCTTCCAAAAGAGCTTAATTGTATATGGAGGTCTATAAAAACTATATCGGCTAGTCCATATGTGTTGCAGTTCTACCATGTAAAAATGGTGATATACATATTCAAAAGTAACAAAAATTTACATTTCATATGAGAACTAATTAATGGTTTAGAGAAAACTCAGGATCTTCCTGTTGTTCCGCCTGTCAAACTACTGGATTCGCCTCTGCATAGTGGTGGTCCGCGTATCCTGGATCTGAGGGAACTAGGTGATGATCATTACTGGATATTGAGTGAAAAGAGGAGGGGAGTCAAGACTCGTTAGTGCTAGCAGAGTTCGTTGGTTGCTGTGGGTTTGCTAATTGTTGGGTGACAACCCCAAGTTGTCTCGTGTTTCTATTAACTCCCCTTAAGACTATCACCAGTTTTTTATTATGGCGGGTTTCCTGTTGCTGGAGCTGTGTCTGAAGTTCTGCCAATTCCTCATGAATCCCCTAGTTCTCTCGTTGGAGTTCTCGATGACGAGCGTCTGTACGCTTCTCCGCCCTCCTAACGTCTATGCAGAGTGCTCGAAATTGCTCTCGAAGCTCCTTTGAAATGCAATTCGGACAAGAGCAGGGTGCTCTTGACCTTTGCCACATGTTGGTGCAGATATTCAGGAGCAAAGAAGACAAGCAGGTGTCGAGCAAACAAAAAGAGCAGAGGCTGAAGAAATGAAGACCGCGTACAAAATGGACAGAGGAGAAAAACCAACCTGAGTGAAGGCCGAACAATCTGATGAACCAAGCAAAGAAGTTGGGAAATAACCGTAATAGCCATGAGTGTTGAAACAAAATTCCTTTGAGGGAAAAGAGAGCCATCAATGCCCACGAGAAGAAGTGACTTCAAGCGGGATGAGAAAATGGAGGTGATTCCATAGGCTTGTGTCTGACCATCAGGGAAGGCATGTGAAGATCCACGGTAATAAGGGCGAGTAAAGGCAGTTGGAGAAAGGACACAGGGATCAGAAAAGGAGGGACATGGGCTGAGGAGGGGAGCCGCGTGCCAAGGAGAGGGGGGGGGGATTCAAGCGAGGGAAATGGGAGGCAGGAGTCTGTGGAACGGGGAAAGGGGGAAGGGGGAGTAGGGGGGGAGAAGGGGTGTGAAAGCGGGGGGGTGAGGAGGTCTAGAGAGAAGCAGAGTTAGGGTAGAAAGAGAGGACTGAGTGAATAAGTCCTTATTTGTCAGTGAGATACCGTTTAGACTAACGCAATTAAGGAAAACAATCATATGAGGAGGCTTGATTGATGACTATATGACTCCGTTCTATGGATTTCTTAGCTTTAGCCAGGTTATTTGCCTCAGTGTTCTGAGAGCGAAGGATATGAAACAAGCGTAAGTTGGTGAAGTGATGTTTCATGGTGTTTGTTCGTGAGCAGAGACCATTGGGAGGATGAGTTGTTGAGGTTGAGAGGCCCACAAGATCCTTTATAACTATTTCAGAGTCCCCTAGCACCGTTAGAGTTTGAATACTTTGCTCGTGAGCTAGTTTTAGACCCATATACACTGCTAGGGTTTTTTCTATGTTGTTGGTTGTTTTCCCCAAACCCCAGGAAAAGTAAGCTACCTTTTGTCCATCGAAATCATAGATGACTCCCCCCGCACTTGCCACCCCCTTTCTTCTTCTCACCCTTATCAAAAGCTCCATGCTAGTTTAGCTGCTTCAAATCATTTTCTTACCCCCTTTTCTTTTCTTTATAGATTCAATGCACTAGGCTTGTACACAAGCCTCAACAATGGTCTTCGGTTTGAATAACACAACTTACCTCCTTATGTGACTTTGAAGAACACCCAAATACTTGATGGCCACATATGGGTGCTAGGGATTTATACCCAACTAAATGGCTTGCTTCCAAAACTTTGTATTGTACTCTTGTACATCTTGTCCTTGCCTCTGCTAATATTATTCCATCGAATCCCCAGGTCCTCTTCAAACCTAATAGAGTAAAATTTGGACTTTCATTTTGGTTTATTACATGCTCCTCGAAATGTCGAATTCTTAAGCTTCAAACCTTCTAAATCTTATTTCACCTTTATCTACAGGTCTTTTGGTGCTCTTATTCCATTTATGACGGTTGTGGTTGCTTCTTAACTATTATTATGCTAATATCGATATTGATACTTGGCACAACTCTCCCATAGACTTGGATTTTTTGAGTTGGGTAAGCATATACTAAACTCAAGCCACCAAAATCCCAATAAAACCCAGTCCAATACCAATATGGTATGTAAATCACTCTGGATATTTCAATGGTTATCTCACCAAAATAAATTTAAACTTAAATGACTACAATAAGTTTATGCTTGAATATGAAGCTATCTTTTTGTATTTAACACTTTAACATAAATAAAAACACACCATATGGATTATTTAACTATCATGACATATGAAATAGAATAAAATAGCAAAGAAACACAATGCGACACAAATATTTACCCTAGAAACACATACATGAAAACCAACATTCTTATGAAGGAACAAGCCTTCCATCTTCCTGTATTAGGGAAATTACAATATAGATTACAAAACTTTCCAAGATTATTTTGAAGCTATGGCATGCCATGATATTCTACAATCTTCTACAATATTCATATGTCTCTCTTCTTCGTTAACATCTCCCTCATACTCTTTCTCAAACTATGCAACAACCTGTAAAACTCTCTTAGAATTAACAATATGTTTAAGGTTTCAAAACTCTCTTATAACCTCCATGATGCTTCTAGAAGTCTCTAATGGATTCCCTCGTGTTACTAACTCCCCGCATTCAAATTATGGTGAGTTGAAATGGTCACCATCAGACATGTGGGGAATATTTGGATCGTCACCTTGTCGAGGCCATAACTTTTGTAGACAAATTCCATTTTAGGATCATGATAGCTTATTGGAAAATTATAAATGAGAAACACTATTGATGAGGAAATCCTATGGCAACCCTTGTCTAGCATCAACATTAAAAACTTTATTTAGGCCCTCTAAAACATAGCAGGAGTTGATGACGTGAAATCAACAAAATCAACATCATTGTTAGATGTAAACAATTATGATCTCCCCCATCTAGAGCATCAATACAATCATATGGTACTTTTGCAAATCCATTTTGGATAAATTGCAATGTGCCAAGGGTAGACAACACACGAGCCCATGCAAATGTAAGGAGGACACACCTACTTCACCTAGTGATGGTGTTGAGGTTAGCGGTGGTGGTGTTAAGTTAGGTGGTGATGATGGCTCAATACATGGTGGTGGTGGTGCTAAGTTAGGTGGAGATGATGCCACAATATATGGTGATGGTGACAGAAACAATCATGATATGACTAGAGACACTATTTCTAGTACTAGTGGTGGCGCTCCTTGTATTGATCTATTGTGAATATGCACCTTTGACAATGTATGCATTTGGCACAATAAATAGTTAAGATATATTGGTTTAGTGGTCTAGTGCACATGCAATGGGAAAATGCATGGAGACCATTTAGGAATGCACTCTATACAAAATAATTTTCTCAATTAGACAATTTGTCATTGTTTATGTTGGTAAGGTTTCTATTATGTGGAGTCAATGCCAAGAACCACTACTCTAGCTTTGCATCTTTTGAAATTTTTGGTGTTGTCTACCACAAACTTCAGTGGTTCATAATTTTCTAACATTGGTACTTCCTTTCAGATTTGGCACACCAATGCTCCATTTTAGTATGGGCACACTAGTGCTTCAATTAAACATTGGAGCACTAATACTTTAAGAATAATTCTTTCTAAACATCCTCAAAAGATTTCACTATTATAACATCTCAACAAAATATGTTTTGTAGAGGTTTTCTCTCATATTTTCAAGTTTCACATTCTTGGTGATCTATTATAAAGTTGTTTCACTAATGCATCATTTTGATATTGGAACATCAATCCACCGATTACAAACTAGAGCACGATAATTCAAAAGGAATACAAAATTAATCAAAATCATGAGCTAGTTTCATTTAAGATTAAAGAAAAAATAAGAAATAACATTATACGGCAAGCAACCATTGAGAATGTCATCTATATCAATTGCAACCATCATCCCTGTCCTATATTTCTTTGATGAGTCTTAATTACAAAGTAACAAGTCATGCTCAATGTTCTTCCTTAATTACAATACATAACTTTGAAAAAGACTTAATCCTTATGAGGGAAAATTTATACAACATTTTCCACTTTGGGAGTTGGGATCGAAGTGTAAGTTTTTTGTTGATGTGAAAGCGACTTCTTTTTCTTTGGTATCAACATTGTTGACGGTTAGAGTGCCATGAATTGTAGGGAATCTTTAACTTGTAATTATTATCCATGTGAGATTACAAGCTACAATGCCATATCCTTATATTAAGATTACATTCTAGGTTGATACTCCCCTTCCATATAAACCAAGTAAAAATATTCATTTAAGAATTATGATTGTATAAAAAGGCTGCATATCTATGTAGTAGTTAAACCCAATTGAAGCATATCCCCTCATAGACATGTTTAGGTGAGGATAATGGTCATCACGTAAATGGTAAAAGTTCCAATAACATGCTTAACAATTGTTGCCCTTATTGTATGAATGAGTTGCCACATGGTGGTTTCCCAGGAGAAAGTGTGGTTAAAATTCCATCCTTGGATAAGGGTGCCATTTGGATAGTAATAATTTCATATATGTTTTTTCCTCATATGTACATCGCTTGAGTAAACATCACACAACTTCTACTTACATCCGATGATATTTATGATCACCCAATTGCTTCCATACTTTCAATAATATGCAAATGTGCTCATAACTTTGACACTTTTCTAACAAAGAAAGAAGCATATTCATATGTTTGCTCTCAAATTCTCCATGGAATATGCAGAGCATGGGATTGATTCATGTTGGTATATGAGAGAATCTTCATTGCTTCATCTCATTAACATTGATAATGATAGACCACCCTTGCATCAAGTTTTAGTGGATGCTCTCGATCTCTCAAAGGGGGAGATAAAGAAGGGCATTCATACTAATATTTATAGAGCAAACCTTTGGTCCACATGGTATGAGCCCAAAGGGTTGCTTTCTCACAAACTTCAACACTACTCAGACTTGTACATCCAATGTAGTTATGGGATCATTTAGCCCCCAGGGTACACTAAACTCTAGTTATTTTGCAGCTCGGGGGTCCCTCTCACCCAACTTAGAGTTTTCTCCCATAATCTACATTGAGATAGATCACCATATTCCTTGAGAGAATTACATTTTCCAAATCTAATCCTTAGAGCCTTAGACCCGGGACTACTTTATATTCCCATGCTCTCATTACAATGATATTAAAGTATGGTTCTTTTGTCCCTTTGTAGATTCACTTGGTTCACTCTCAACACTCATGGGATACAAGGACTAGACATGCTTAGTTGCCTCTTCCTCCAAGAGATGTTTAACCTTCATCGATGACTTATTAGGAGCCATAAGTCTAGCCTAGACCAACATGCACTACATTCATTACCTCATACTTCTAGTCCTTTGACACTAGTAGGAAGAGGTCCAATGGCCAAATTCTAAGCTCACATGATAGAAATACAAGGTGACCTAATGACAACCATGGATTTATGCCCATTAGACATTTCTGTATGGCCTTGAATCTTAGAATTGCTTCTCTAGAACAACTTATCTTGTTTAGGGAATCTCCTTCTTGAGCTTCTTCATATTTCCCCATCTTGTTACACTGGTGCTTTCTTGTTATTTTCTACTTGTTTTTCCCTTTTAAGTTCCATTTCCCATGGAACGTTCTTTCACCTTCTACTAAACTTATCTATATATCATATTCTTTACGGTCCCATAAACCAACTTTGACCTACAATGAATATTAATATCTAATCAAATTGTGTTAAATTTCCAAAGTGTCGATATGAAAGTATTTTTTTTTTGTAAATAAAAAGATTGTATTACCTTATAATTCCATCACAACAATACATGTCTGGACAAGATCCCAAGACCTACCACTTGTTCCACCACACAGATGGAAATTAGAACAAGTGGCTGAGATCCTTGATGTTTGGACAAAAGCAAAAAACCTGGCACTTATTCTGCCAAACAAATGGAAACTAGAATAGGTGGCCGAGAGTCTTGACGTATGAACAATATGAATTCATACAATGATTTTGAAAATCATAATGCATAATAACAGAAAAAGAAACACAACCGAATTAGACAGTGGGTGAACTTAGATTTCCTTTGTCGCCATGATTTTTCCAGGTAGGAGCGAAGACGTACGACTGTGTGCAGGTCGAACATATTCTTTTGTTTGGTGCACCTGAGAGAGCATCAAACAACAAATCTAAGCGTCTACTAAGCATGGTGTTCCTGTGAAGCTGCTCTTGCATGTCCCAACATATATAAAAAATGAGAGCCAAGTTATCCGGGGAGAGGTGGCAGGTAGAACTCGGTCCCTGGTCCAAAGCAGTGGAGAGAGGAGGGTGGCCTTCATGAAGGAGAATCGCTGCATGGTTCACCTCCAGTGGGACTTCCTCTTCAATTATGCAGGTATCCCAATCCAAAGCAATGAGAGGGCCAAGGGTGGACCGACCAAGAGGGGAAGGTGAGACTTGGGGGTTAGGAACCGTGTATAAAAGAGAAGCTGGTGGAATTTGAATTGGGACTGCAGGTATTTCTTCCTCAACGATAACCATGGGAGGTTCTTCCATCACCCTATTTTGGGCCGAAAAGGGGGACGATGTCACAAAAGAATTGTTGAGATGAACCATAGAAGTCGACGATGAAGGGGAGAAGAGGCATAACCTTCGTTGCCTGGCTACAAACTGTAGTAGGAAGGCCCTCTCTTGGGCTTGCCTCTTTCCCGAGGCATGAATGGGCTAGTAATCAGGATGTATAACATTAGTAGAGCTTGTGAATAGAGGAGGAATAAAACTAGAGAAGCACAGGTTGTTCCAAAACCCAAGAGCTGTTCCAAAAATAAATGACAAGAACCAATGCGTACTCGCTATAGATGGTGATGCGTCAGAAGAGTTGAAATGACCAGGCTCGTGTGCCCCGTACCCATCTCGACTGCCATCACTATTGTTTGGAGGAAGCCATTAAACCAGATCATGTGTGTCGTCGCACCAACACATATGAGCAATGGGTGTCGCTCATCTTGCGATGTAGTGAGGAGAGGGTGGCGACGTGTGCATTTAACTCCTTAATGTGCATGCTGTCCACATGCCACCCCATCCGAGGTGATATGAAAGTATTACACAACAATAAAACAAGGATTTAATCACTTAATCACTTCTACTTTACTTAATGAGGTTTCTTCATATCATATATTATCTTTTGGTAGTAAATAAATTATTGATGTTATACTTTGCATAAAATATTTTTCATTATGACCTCCACTTTACAAAAATATGTTTGCACTAGGATAATCATTGTGTGGGGCGTGGGGCACCTATAAAAAAAGATTTCCATGACATTATTCAAACATTAAAAGAAGGGTGAGGTGAGGTAAGTCTACCTTGTCTCCTAAAGTCTTGTAAACTACATGTTTAAAAAATAATTTAACTACCCTGTAATTTACCAAAAGGTATGAATCGAGTTTTGTTTTTAATATGTTGATGGTTGAAAAGTACAACGTTGTCACACTTATAGTGTGCCCTTTTAAACTTTGCTTTTTAATATTTTCATGCTTGAAAGTAGAACTTTGTTTTAATTTTGGTGTGTATTTAAAAAAAAAAATGTATGATAGTTTTTATTTGGATAATATTTTTATCTTGCATGAATGAAGTAATTTAATGGGTTATTGTCAGTTTTATTTAGTGTTTAACTTTTTATGTTGGTAATGTTTAGTTTGATTTTTTAAGGTTAAAGACAATAATTTACATTAATAGGTTTACAAGGTATGTCATCTATAAATATGGGGGAGCATCACTTAAGTTTCTATGTGAGGTTTTTCTTAAAATGAAATGTTAGCATGCAATAAACAAACATATCACAGAAAGAAGAGAGTAGATTTTAAAGCTGTAAAAACTATTGAAAGACACCAAACACAACTACTTATTGTTTTATTTATTATTTGCCCACACATATTCGCACAATGCATTTGACGCTTAACAATACTGTCTCTAATAAAAACAACAACAATACTCTATGTTTACTAACATAATGGTTGATTGATTACGGTGTGAATATGCTTGTTATTGACTATCCCACTCATTCTATGTAAACAATAAAAAATAAAACTTTCACTAACAATATTGCACAATACCCTTTTCACATATCTTTCAAAAAAATATTCATTTAATATACACCTAACATTTTATATCTTGAAAATGTAAGCTATGATGTGGAGTCAATTCCAATAACCACTTGTCAAGCTTTGCATCTTTTGAAATTTTGTATGTTGTATACCACAAACTTTAGTGGTTCATACATTTTCAACATTGGTACTTCCTTTCATATTTTGCACATCAATGCTCCATTTCAGTATAGACACACTGGTGATTCAATTGAACCCTAGATCACTATTATTTTTAACAAGATTTTCTTTCCAAACATCCTCAAAGCCTTCACTATTATAAAATCTCAACAACATTTTAGTATGGACACACTAGTGCTTCAATTGAACCCTTGAACACTATTATTTGAACAAGATTTTATTTCCAAACACCCTCAAAAGCCTTCTCTATTATAAAATCTCAACAAAATATATTTTGTAGATTTTTTCTTAACATTCTTGGTGATCTATTATAGAGTTGTTGCACTAATGCTTCATTTTGATATTGAAACATCAATGTATTGATTATAAACTAGAGCACTGTATTTCAATATTATTCATAATAAGAAGGAACACAAAATTAATCAAAATCATGAGCTAATTTTTTTAAGATTAAAAAAAATAAAAAAATAACATTATATGGCAAGCAACACAACAATTGAGTCTCATTAATAACATCAATTGCAACCAATAACATCCCTACCCTATCTTTCTTTGATGAGTCTCATTTCACATGGACTTAAGTATAAAGTAATAGGCCATGCTCAATGTTCTTCATTAGTTACAATGCATTATTTTTTTTCCTTAAATATAATATATAACTTTGAAAAATACTTAATCCTTATAAGAGAAAATTTATACAACATTTTTTACTTTGGAAATTGGGTTTGAAATGTAAGTTTTTTTTATTAATGTAATAACATTTTTTTTTTCTTTAATATTATTGATGGTTTGAATGCCATGTCTTATAAAGCATCCTTAACTTAAAATTATTATCCACGTGACATTACAAACTACATTGTATATCCATTGTATATCCTTATATTAAGATTACATTCCATGTTGTCCTTGCCATAAAAACCAAGTAAAAATATTCATTTAAGAATTGTGAATGTATAAAAAAAAACCATATCTATGTAGTAGTTAATCCAATTGAAGCATAAATCCCCTCATACATAAGTTTAAGTGAGGATAATAGTCATCAAATAAATGGTAAAAGTTCCACTGACATGTTTTAAAACAATGGTTTCCCTTATTGTATGAATGAGTTGCCACATGGTGGTTTCTCAAGAGAAAGTGTGGTTAAAATTTCATCCTTGGATAACGATTTTATTTAGATAGTAATGATTTTACATAGAAGTGAAAGTTCCATCACTATACATGTTTTTCCTTATATATACATTGCTTGCATAAACATCACACAACTTCTACTTGTGTTTGATGATATTTATGATCACCTTATTGCTTTTATATTTTCAATAATATGCAAATGAGTTGAAAGCTTTGATGTTTGTCTAACAAAGAAATAAGCATATTCATATTTTTTCTCTCAAATCCTCCATGGAGTATGCAGAGCATGGGATTGATTCATGTTCATATACAAGAGTCTTTTCATTGCTTCACTTCATTAACATTGATAATGATAGACCACCCTTGCATCAAGTTTTAGTGGATACTCCTAGTCTCTCCAAGAGAGTTATAAACAAGGGTATTCATATTGATATTTATAGAGTCACCTTTGGTCCACGTGGTCTGAGCTCAAAGAGCCGCTTTCTCCAAAACTTCAACACTACTCAGAATTTTACCTCCAACGTAACGATGGGCTCATTTAGCCCCCAAGGCACACTAGACTTTAGTTATATTGCAACCCAAGGATCCCTCTTACCACTTAAGAGTTTTCTCCCAACATTTTCATTGAGATAGATCACCATATTCCTTGAGAGCATTATATTTGATAGATATTCTCCTTAGAGCCTTAGTCTAGGGACCACTTTATATTGACACTCTCTCCTTACAATGAGATTAGATGACGGTTCTTCATTCTCTTTCGAGATTCACATGGTTCTCTCTTGACACTTATGGCTTATGAGAACCAAAGATGTTTTTCCCTCTTCCTCCAAGAGATATTCAACCTTCATCGATGACTTAATGGAGGCCAATTCCCTAGACCAACATGCACGACATTGATTACCTCATACTTATAGTCCTTCGACACTAGTAGGAAGAAGTCCCATAGCTAGCGTCTAAACTCACATGATAGAATTGCGAGGTGTCATAGACCTAATGACTACCCTGGATTGATGCCCACCAAACATTTCTTCCTTTAATCTTAGAAGTGCTTCTATAGAGCAACATCTCTCATCCAGGGAATCTACTTCTTAAGCTTCTTCATAGTTCCCGATCTTATTGTGCCGATGCTTTCTTGTTTTTTCTTCTTCTTTTTACTTTTTAAGTTATATTTCCCTTAGAACGTGCTTTCCACTTCTACTCAACATCTTTACATATCATATTCCTTGTGGTCCCATAAACCAACTTTAACCTACAATGAATATTAATATCTAATTAAATTGCATTAAATTTCAAAAATGTTAATGTGAACATAAAAAAAAGGACTTAATCATTTGTACTTTACTTTATGGTGTTTCTTCATGTCATTATCATTTGGTAGGAAACAAATTCTTTTTGTTACACTTTGTATAAAAGATTTTTCATTATGGCCTCCATTTTATAGAAATATGTTTGCATAAGGATAATCATTTTGTGGGCCACCTATAAAGAAAGGCTACCATGACATTATTCAAACATTAAAAGAAGAGGGGAGGTGAGGTGAGGTGAGGTAAGTTTACCTTTTCTGTTAACGTTTTCTAAACTAAGGATACTTAGCAAACATTCACACACAGATATTGTTATTTATTATCATTGTTTATTATTTGCATACCCATTCACACAATGTATTTCACAAAAAATAAAGATATTTAGCAAATATGTCTTTAATAAAGACAATAATAATATTCTACATTTACTAACATAATAGTTGATTGATTATGGTTCGAGTATGCTTATTACTTGACTTTCCCACTCATTTTTTGTAAAAAATAAAAAAAATCTTAAAAATCTTTCTTTAACAATACTACACAATACCCTTTTTAACACATATTTCTAAAAAAAACCCATTTAATATGCACCTAACATTTATATATTTTAAAAATATTTCTAAATTTATGTGTAACCCAACAAACTCCCTTTGACAATTTACCAAACATGTAATAACATCATCTACTAACATTTGATATTATAATAATAAAAAATATACTTAGCACATTGTACTCCAATCCCCTGAAAAAGACTATTAATATAATTCGTGGTCTAAATAGTTTATGTTTTGCAAGTACAATATATCTAATAGCTGTGCCTCTATAAGAGTAATATGTTCTTAATGGATAGGTAGAAGTTTCAATCTTTACGATAAAAAGTTGGTAAAAAACAAAGCTTGAAACCATTACAATAATATACTCATTAAGAGCTCAAAACTCAACATGTCACTTACAAGAATTGAATCTAAGTGTGGAGGATAAGAACCATTCCTCCCAACCACTTGAGCTCAACCCAATTGACAAAAACTACACAATTTAGGCATAGTTGAATTTTAGTTAAGACGTTTGTTTTATTTTTTATTTTAAATTTTAAATTGGGTGAATTTTTTATTTTGTAATATTTTGAAAATTTGATTTTATTATAATTTTAATAACTATTGATAATAATGGTTAACATCTATGAAAATCAACTTTGATTTACTAAATCTTTATAAATGTAAGGAATTACTTAATTTGTTTTAGAATTTTATTTATGTGGTTGAAAAACTTGAAAAAGAACATTTTTAAAGTACTATAATTTTGGTTAAGTTAAAAGGTTAGGAAAGATGGTATTATAACAAATATTTTAAAATTGAGATTTAATGTGGGTGTATTCAAATCATTTTAAAAGAAAGTGTTTTACATTTTCAACCCTCTTAGTGTTACAAAGATGGCAAATTCTTTCGACCCATGGCATTTTAGGAATTGTTCAACGCTCTCTTTCATTTTCAACCCTCCTAGTGTTACCAATATGACAAATTCTTTCGACCGATGACATTATAGGAATTGTCCAATGCTCTCTTTCAATATGAAGCTTGTGAGAGTTCATTTTTAATTTAGAAATGTTTTTCTTTTTTGCACTAAATTAAAACAAAGAAATATTTTAATCTTTTAAATTAAGGTTAATCGCCTCCTTATAGTATTTTAATTCTCTCTTCTCCTGTAATTCTTTATCCCATCGCAATTTATCTTTCATTTTCAACCCTCTTAGTGTTACAAAGATGAAAAATTCTTTTGACCGATGGCATTTTAGGAATTGTCCAATTCTCTCTTTCAATATGAAGCTTGTGAGAGTTTGTTCTTATTTTAGAAATGTTGATTTTCTTTTTTACACTAATTAAAACAAATAAATACTTTTAATATTTTAAATTAATTTTAATCACCTCCTTATATATATTTTTTCTCTTATCCTCTAATTCTCTATCCCATCACAATTTCTCCTTACATTTAATTATAATAATACTTTTAATATTATCAATATTTTGCAAAGTATGTTTCCCTCCCATAATTTTCATTGTCATGTCTCACCTCCACGACTTATTATTTCTCCATACTTTTACCATTTTGTTATATTCATGAGTTGGCAGACTCACAAACTCACGGTCTATCACTTTTCTTCTTTGAACCTTTTTTTCACACTTAGTTTATTTTCCATCGCGGACTTCCAGACTCACGATCTCTTTTCTTTTGTATCTACCGTCTTCACAAGTCCGTCCGACAAGTATCAATACTTAGCCATTTTTCTTATCACGATGGACTCGTAGACTTTCGAATTCATGAACTCGCATTCTCATTTGATTTCCTCCACTCAAAATCCCTGTTGTGACGTGTCGTTTCTCTTTCACAATTCTCGAGTCATATTGCATACTAATTCTACGAACTTAAGTGCTAAATTGAATTCTGAAAAGGCCGTTATTAATGATGTTTCTATCGAGGCAAAATCACATTTATTTTAGGTTAATGCTCTCATCAAGGATCTAACGTAAACATTATTTCACTGTTTTAAGAGGTATTACAGATCAAGTCTATAAACCTGCTGAAGATGACCGAAATAAAACAAATTTTATGCGGGGATACCTTGAATCTATTCGCTAGAGAAGATCACAGTTCCCACTAGTCGAGGTCATATTGGTACTATTCAACGTTACCAGACAAAAATAATAATAAGGTTTGGACATCAGGAATAGCTCTCGTTGGTTGTGTCCCTGAGGTTTTCGAATGCAAAGAGATTGTCACCTGGTGTATTGATAAATTTGTCCAGAACAGAAGAACAATTCCATTACAAAGAGACTCCCTTGTTTCATTGGCGCCTTAAGTTTTCAAAAAAATGTTAAAACTACTAGATCCGAACTTAACATACAAAGGAGAAGAAGTTAGAAATTTTCTTAGAAGGAAAAATAATGGAATGGAGCTCCTGTAGAAATATTTACAAGATCCTATTGCAATGCCGAAAGACTTATCCACAATCCAGGTTAGTTCTTTAAAGGACCCTTATCGAGAAATTGCTTGGTTATTTACTAGAGTTACTGGTCAGGGTTCTGCGACAACTATTCCTTGGCTGGCACTATATATTTTACATTTTACAATTCATGAGAATGCTATCTTTGATTGGGAGAAAATCATATCAAATGAAATTTCCGCATTGCTAATGAATTTCAGAAGTGAGAAAAAGTTCTATATGGCATCTTATCTGATATTTGCTATCACACAGTGTCATATTTTTAAAGTTTTGAGTGTTGAAAAAAGGGTAAACTCAAAATTGATCCTGTGACTGTGTGGTATCAAACTCTCTAGAGGCCTAAAGTTATCCATTACCTTTATGAAGTTTACTATGATTTTGTCTCTAAATTTAAGAAGTTACTCTTTGGAGAAGATACTTTCGAGCTTTCATTGAAACATCCGTCTTTTTGAATAAAAATGAAATTTTGGAGAAAATGAATAATTACAACATCATTAGGATTTTCTGTTCTCATGAAAAGCCTATATTTCTCCCTTATTGTGTGTTAGATAAGTTATTTATCATAGAGGTGGTAAGGTAGTATAAGTTCTAGTTTCATTCTTTTGATGAAAGAAGGAAAAAATGATTTATTCCTCTGCCTTGGAAAGTTGGTGAAATTCCCTTGAGAGGAATTTCCAAAATTGATGAATATGCCTCTTACTTCGACCAATTTAAGTTGAAGTTTGTAGAACAAATCAAAGGGTTTGACCCTAACAATATTTTTTATAATCACATGGTATTAGTTGGGATCAACCCCACATTGATCAATACACTCATATTTGGAGAAGAAGAGGGTGATGGTCATGACCCCCTTGTTCAAGGTGTTGATAAAAATTCTGGTGACATAGAGACAATTGTGAGCACTATTGAAGGTCATAAGCAAAGAGGGAAACCCTCAAGTGAAATAAACGCTTAGTAACCAACTATTTCTCATAGAAGTCTTTTGCCTAAAGTAAATCCTTAGTTTGCAACGACCCAACAAAGAAAACCCTTAAGTAACAATTCATGTGATGAAGGAGAAATAAATCCTCCTTAAGAAAGTTTAGAGAACCCTGATAAATTAATAGTGAAAAGGAAAAGGGTTAATTCTCAGCAAGAGGGAGAAGAATAAAATGCACCTGAAAATGATATTTTGCTTGATGATATGGATTTAGATGTTGACATTGAAAATATCTGGTTTCCAGACGAAGAAGAACACGCCCAAGAAAATGTACAATCTGCTACATTGGACGTTCAAGATGAAGTTTTCTTTGACGAAGAGACCTTTTCTGTACATAATGTGTTAATTGACAGGTCTTCAAATAAATTGAACTTTGAAAGAACCTCGAAGAATAAGAAGGGAAAGTCACGGTCCACCATTGATACTAAAAACATGTTGCCGTCAAAACTAACCTCAATTTATAGGGTCACATGGGATGCATTGGATGTTTCAATAATTAATATGGAAGAGGAAAATCTCAGGCTTAGGAAGAGAGTAAAATAATTGGAGTAAACTCTCATGCCCACACCCATATTGGCTACCCTAGTCACCATGATACAACCTGACATAACTCTTTAAGGAATTCTAGAGTCAAATCTTAGAGTAAAAGGAATTTCAAGTTTAATCATTGCTACTTGACACTTTGTTGAAGATAATATAAAGAAAATAATGTTGCTTATTCTAGATTTATGGGAGTTGGCAAAAAGTTTTTCCATTCTTAGGATCATAATTCAAAACACTAAAGAATACTTAAATGCATATTTGGAGAATGATGAAGGATTCTTCATAGACGGAGTTGTTATGTTTGCAACAAAAGTCTCGGCAATGACAGATCATAGGAGAAAATAGGAAGATTTTCCCTCCCAGAGCCATATGAAACAATTAAAGGCATGTTGGATTGAAATAATTAATACATTAAAGGGTTTGTTAAATCAATTAAAGGGAGTATCACAGAAAAAGACCGAGGCATACTCGAATATTATTGGTTTGGATATTGTGGGCACCACTATTGAAGTTTCATATCCAAGCTTAATATCAAATTCAATGAACATGAACATAGAGCAATTTGAAGAGCAAGTCGAAAATTTGAAGAAATCATTGGCTACAAAATTTGATTGTATGGTTGAGTATACTTATGATGACATTGATGATTGGCTTGTTGAGTACACAAATAAAAATGAGGATATTGAAACTATTTTGCAAAATTTATCTATTTACCATAGAGAAATTGAAAGTGAATTGTTAAATACCAAAGTAAAGCAAAAAGTGATCGTTTCCCCATTAAAGGAATATATTCAAGAATGGTTAAACAAGTCTATAATCAAGATTTCTGAATTTCCAATGGAAGCAATTACAACCAGCCACTTAACCGCAACGAGAAAATATATAAAGGGTGCACCAACAAGAAAATGAAAGAGAGAGGTTCACAGTAAGTCCATACTGATCACATACCTTCTTCCTTATCAAATTTCATACAATTATATTTATTCTTTCATTGGAAAAGTATAACCGAGTTCTGATAACTTCCTCCTTGTCTTCTTTCCAGATCCCGTTTCTCGTGCTCCACTCCATGTTCTTCTCTTCATCATATTTCTTGTAAATATTTTCATGGTCCACATGAGCTCCAATCCCAGTCCATTAATGGAAAAACACTTTTAAATTTCAAGTTTTGCAACAAACATTATCATTTTTAAGAAATTCTGGAGAATTAAGTTGGGATCGGTTTTGATTGTATTTTATAACTCTAAGTTTTGAGTATAATATATTTGAGGTCGATCTATTAAAATCTTCTTTTGGGCTTAATAAGTAGCACTCTTTCAAAGTTCTCTTGTGCCAGTGGACCATTTCTTTTATTTGAATGTGATCAGAATTTTCATTAAACTCCGATGGATGTGAGGATTTTATTATTTTCTATATTGTGTGGTGTTTGAGGTTCATGATCCACTTCTTAGGAATTCTCCATATATATATATAATTTTTTAGTATTTTGAATTTTATTGAGCCATAAAGAGTTAGATTCGGTCATTTGAGAGTATCCCATATTATTTTTGATATAAAATATTCCAAGAAATCATAAGCCAAAGAGGAGTATCATCTCTTTAAAAACGCAGTGGGATTCATATCCTCGTGAGGTTGTTGTTTCGGTCATGACAGATTCAAACGTCAACATACATCTTTCTCAATTTGATTTAGTATTTAATCATAAGTGGTTTTGGTTAGAGTTTGAGACAATTTGGGGAAAATACAGGGTAAACTTTAGAATCTTCAAGGCATAAGGTTGGTCAACAACAGGGCAAGTCATTACACCAATACACTAATTAAGAGCTAAACATATCACTTACAGGGATTGAACCTATGTGGAGATGATAACAATTATTCCTCCCAACTACCTATACTAAACCTAATTAACAAATACTTAATTATAATTATATCTTTAATAAAAAAAAAATACTCACTTCTATAATCTATAGTTTATGAATTCTTTTGAAAATTTAAAATTTCAATTTAATTTTTCATTTTACAATTTTAATAATAATTAAATATATTAAAAACATTGAAAAATATTTAAATTAATGTATATAATTGAAAATATGATTATAAAATTACAAAGACGAAAATATAATTACCATTACTGTACACCGCGTTCCAATAAATACTTACCAACATAAATCACACCACACTAAAATGTGTCAAATATAATATTCCAAAAACTCTTGGAAACCAAGTGAAAAAAGACACTACTAGGAAATTATATGATTAGATAAGTAGAGAAAAGTCAAAACATATCCTTAGAATTATTGAGTATGGTCTTGGATAAGTGCATATGCATCTATTTGTGGCCCAACAAATGAAATGGGTTAGGACAAAACATTTGATTCTAATTGTCGACGTCTTACTTTATTTTATTTTAACAAAAATTATATATATATA
>JZKD02S0774011.1:77410-88234 GCA_000966675.3 Picea glauca | reverse complement strand
TATATAACAAGGGTTGTATGGCAGTTTAGTCCCTGCCAAATAGATTTGGATTTGGAGATGAATAATTACTAGCTACATTCTTACTTTATTGTAACTTCTATACTTATAATTTGCAATGTTTTAAAAATAAAAATAAAAACCACCAGTTGCTCCGATGAGGGTTTCGCGTTCCAATTCAGGGCTGATATGTGGACGTAGAAGCCCATAACATCGCAAATATGAGGATGTCGTATCCGCTTCAATGATTTCAGCTCCATGAGCCATTGTTTGAACCTCTTTAACAATCCAAAATAAAAAATTCATCAACAATAAAATAACAGACGAAAACTTGAAAATCGAATCAACCCTCCAATTGAAACAGTCTAATTGTACCTTAGCAGGCTCGGAGGTGATCCGAGTAATTTTTATCTGTATGGCCAAATTGAGTTGTATTAAATTCTAACAAGCTAAATTGTGGCATCTAATGGGTAATGTCAGGTTTGAACGATTAAAGGTTGCCTGCGCAATACGTACCCACTCGAACGGTTAAAGGTTGCCCGCGCATCACATCTCATAAATGAGTTGAAGGAAACTTGGGTTATTGAAGGTTGCCAATACATCACGTCTCATGAATGAGATTGAGTAAACTCTTCATCCTGTCGATGTGAGATCAGACTGTTGAAAATATAAATATCAAATTTGTTATACTACCGAAGCGACATCTGTAAACAGGCTCGACAAATCCGTCTCTGCATAACAATTCCGGCAAGTAGTTCTGGCAGGCTCCAGCGAGTTCTTCCCTTGAAAAAATGTTGAACGTGGCGAGCTGGTCCTTGGGTAGTGGTAATGGCCTCCGCTACGAAGCATACGGTGTCCACGAATAAAGAACCGGAACAAGTCAGCGATACGAGAAGACCTATACTATCAACACCAAACCAACCCGTGACCTTTGTGGAGGAATCTGCTTCTCCGATTTAATGAATTGTCAGTCATATAAGGAATTTACTGCAGGAGGAGTAATCAAGAAGCTTAGTTTCTTGTCAAATTGTCAAATCTATTAATTGTTTATACATTGAATGACGTGAAGCCTGCAATAACACTTGAAAGATATTAGCCAATCAAATGTTAGAAAAATATTTTTTTTTATTATTAAAAAAAATGCATATTTTGATTTCCTATGTTACACATTTGATATAAAACAAAAATCTAAAGTCAACCCCAAACTAATAGCAAGTCAACGATGAACTCATCGCTATTAGTCCCTGGCCTTGGCAGGGACTAATAAAACAATGAATAATACACAAATTAATAAAGAATCGATTACATCATGTTTGACATTTTGGAATAGCTTTTATGAATTTAAAATATCTTCTTCTTCTCCTTTTACAAAACTTATATAATTGTCACACCATTCCACTTCTTAGAACTTATCTCTTGAAATAGTTTATATATATGACTTTAAAATGTCATCTCCCTCACCCTCTTGATTCCCTCTTTTGCAACTATAAACCTCATTTCTTTACCAAGGATTTCAAATAATACATTGGAATTTCCTTCCTTATTAATGGTGCAAGATACAATGTGCACCCTTGATTTGCTTCAGATAGGGTTATTTGTACATTTACTTATGTGTGCCTTCCCTACAACCGTCATAGCTTGCATCTCTCTACTATTGTCGCTTATTATCTCATCTTCTCAAATTGTTGTAATTGAGATAAGAGATCGGATTTTAATAAAGGTGATATTCAAATATCCATATTTACAAAGGATTTTAGAAAATTATTTTTGTAAAGGTAGTGGGAAAGGCTTTCATGAAAATTCAGTCACAATGTGCCTAGTTGGCTTAAGTCCACTAGCGGTCTTCATACAATATTCAATTGGTGCTCCATGATCAATGAGCACGAGAGGGGAAATAACACACAAAATAACCTATCAATGTAATACCATGTTTCCTCCAGTCTATAAAAATAACTATATTGGCCAAGAACTATGGMAAACTCAAAGATGTGAATGTTTGATTTGATGGACCTTTGTATAAAAGGTCAATGAATGTAAATTATGTTATGATTATGTGTTGCATGACTGCTGGGAGAAGGGGTGTGCTAAAAGAGACCACGATGGCTAATGAGAGGTGGTGGAAGGGACCTGGAATGGTTGCATTTAATTCCACCGAATCAATACCGTACTGGTTTTTACTTTCTCAAAGACCAAAGCAACTTTCTGACCCTGGAATGAATTACCCGCCAGGATGGTAGGTGGGGAGGCTCTTCAAGAGTTAATGAGGGGATGGGGGTGAACCACCCATCCGTAGAAACTCTCAGACCTGACCACGGACCGGGGAATTCGCGCCACACACAATCTTGCAGAAAAAGGCAAGAAAGGAAGTGTGGGGGAAACAAAAGAGAAAACGCGTGCGACAGGGATCGCGGAAGAAAAACCGGAGGAACTATGGAAATACGAGGAGTTATGAACAGAGGAGAAGGAGAGTAACCTTCGTCCTTGACTTCCGTTGAGCTAGAAGTAGGAGACTGGATCTTGAAGCATCGTGGTCTAGCTCGGGGGTGGCTAGTGGTAAATCCGTCTGGAGTCACTGAGCCTACGATTGGGTGGAAACGAGCACCCCTCTCAGCAGTCGCGTCACGTCTGGTGTTTTATGATAAGTGTTATGTCTTGTATTTTGAATTGAATATCATGAACGCATGCTCATGTTTATACGCTCATAAATGGTTTCTGTATATAAGTGTTTGCCTTGTGTTTTGATTGGAAATAATGGATGCATGATTATACTTATATGACCATAATCGGTTTATGTATAGAATGAATAAGTTCAGAATACGAGTCCGTTCCCTTGAATTTGTCCCATCTACTTGACTCATGCTATGTCCTGGTTTGATTTCCCGAAGGCACCTCCTCCCAGGAAGTTTCCTCGCATTCCAGAGCTGGAGTGAGTTCTTTGAAAAGACTACCGTTATAGTAAACCCACGAGTTTACTTTACCCCTGTCACAGAGTTCATAGATTGGCAAATTAGGAAGGATTTTCAGTTAGGTCACCAATCCAAGGGATAATTACCTAAGAACCCTTTGAAGGATCATGTGATCTGAGTCCGAAAACCTTGTACAACAAAGAGTAGTTCTCTCAGGTTTCAAAGTCGTGGGAGTTCAAAGCTCCAAGAGGTTGAATCTTGCGATTCAGGCTCAGAAAGGATAATGAGTCCAGTTATCGAAAGAGAATACCCCATCATTTGGTAGACGAACGGTTGGAATCCTTTCGAAAATACCCCGAATCGGTTTAGCGTGAATAAGCTTCGGCGTTTCGGCACCCGGGAAACCAAAGAGAAAGACCCCTAGTCTTCGCAAGTCGTGAAATCCCAGTATACGAAACCCCGACGCGCTTTATGGATGAGCCTTAGGTCACAGGACATGGTCATGTGGTAGAAGGAGGAGGTAGGCGCTAGCAGTTAATCAAGGGTCTAAACTCGGGAATTGACAATTCGGGTCCCGAAAGAATTTGGACCGTCCATTTGTAGAGGATGCGTGGCAAAGATCTAAAGCCGTTGGGGTTCTGGAGATCGAGGAAATAGGAGTGAAGACCCCACCAAAATCCTGAAAGGTAGAATGCTGGGATTTAATTCGGGTCATTGATTAAGTCACCGATCTGGACCGTAGATCCAGATGATACCGGGCTTTCGGGTTTCGGGGATTGAAGGAACAAGGTTTCCTTGCAACATGAATCTCGAAAGTTGAGTTCCGGTAGCGCCATTTTTGTGTTATCATGTGTTCACTAAGGTGGTCACATGGAGTAGGAAAAAGGGGAGCCAAGGAGCTTGTTAACCCCATTTTGAGTTTTGGCATTTCAAGGGACAGGGAGCCGAGGAGAGCTCGCACACAGAAATCTTGAAACGCGAAAGATGGAAGCGCCTTTTTGGTAAGGCCTGTGTTCATAGACATCGATCACATGGAGGAGAATAAAGGAAGGGATGGTCTGCGCTAGGCCCCATATAAATTCGGGGATTTTGTCCCTCGAAGAAAAGACGAAAAATCTAGGTTGTCGTAGTGGGTATGTGACAATTTGGTATCAAAGCATGGTTACAACACTTGGCCTGCTTGGGCTCATGAACGAGTTGCGCAGAAACTCCAATTGAAGTACTCTTAAAAGGAGTAACCCTCTATCTTAACCCCCTTTATCAAAAGTCGAAGTTAAGAATGAAAATTCCTATTGTGTGTATGCATTTGAAAGATATGAATTATGCATTGGTTATGAATGAATATAAATATTGACTAACAACAATTTTTTTTTTCTGCACACAAGCGGATGATCAACCGCGAGAAACTGCAGATGCATAGAATGGTGACTCACCACAAAGTGGGGGAATGACTCCCACAATATAGACGAAGAGTTTGACGAAAGGAGGGTGGTAGAGACCCCTTCATATCTAGCTGAGACTGTGAGGACCCTCATGGTCGAACTACAGAGCTGCAAGGCCGACAACGAGAGGTTGATAAAAGAGCAAGAGAAGCAAACAAAAATTAATGTAGTCTTGCTGCAGAGTTTATCCGACATACAAAGACAATTGCAGCATGGACTTGATACCGGTCACGCGGACCGACGATAGACAAAGAAAAGTTGAAGTCCACCTGAGATATAGAAATGTGGTCTTTTAAGTGGTCACACTGGGAAGAGCACCTCGAGAAAGGTCCACCCCAGAGATAAGGGACAAGTGTTTGACGATTCCTATGGAAAGGAAACTGGCGATTCAGAGGAATCTTCTAGTAGCAGAACTAGTTCTTATTTCCAAAGAAAATGAAAGAAGCGAAAGCATTCCAAAAGTCATAATATCGAAGAATTCAATAAGGTCAAACCACCCTCTTTCGACGGTGAAATAAAGAAGGGGGAGGAAGCAGAGGCCTGGCTGCTTGGACTAAAGAAGTATTTATGAGTCCATGAATTCTCAGAAAACTTGAAGGCCCGAGTAACCACTTTCAACTTGAATGGAAAGGCTTCCATTTGGTGGGAAGACCTTAAGAATGTAAAAAGGATTCACGAAGAGGACCTATCTTGGGAACGGTTTGAAAAATACTTCAGGAAGAATTATCTGTCGAAAAAGTATTTCGACGAAAAGACTAAAGAATTCTATGAACTCAAGTTGGGGAAACTCACCATAGAGGAATATGTCAGCAGATTCCTTGAGTTGCTGAGGTACGTACCCTATATAAAAGCAGAAAAGGCAAAGGTGCAACGATTCATCAGTGGACTACCTAAGGACTATCAGAACATGATTGAGTTTGATGAGCCAAAGATCCTAGAAGACACTATCTGAAAGGCAAGATATTGTCATGAAAAACTTGGGCATCGGACAGAATCTCGCGAAGGCTGGAAGCAAAAGAATAGTTCGGGATTCCAGAAAAAGGGGTTTAAATCCCCAAGATTTAAAAACTATAAAAAGAACTCAAGGATGAGCTTCCCAACCCAAAGTGTACACCGTCAGAATTTCCCTTCCTAGGGTGGAAATAAACCTTCTGGATCTACCCCAGGAAAGATTGATAACCCAAAGAGAGAACTCTTGAAATGTTAGGGTTGTGGAGAAGAACATCTACTGAGGGATTGCTCGCACCGACAACAGAACAGTCGGAGAATTTACAACATTCAAGAAGCTACCATCGTCAATGATGTGGCCAGGAGTGTGTCGCAAATTTATGTAGCCTTGGATAATAAACAAGCTGACCACCAAGCTTCAGTGGTGGAGATGGAAGGTATGATCACCAACCATCTAGTGTCTATTCTAATTGACCCTGGTTCAAATTTGAGTTATATAGCCCCTAAGGCTATTGATAAGTGTAAATTACAACCACATAAACACACCAAGCCATGGTTGGTACAGTTATCCACTGGCACCAAAAGAAAGGTAGCGGAGGTCATACCAACTTGCCATTTCACTATGGGTGAATTCCCCACCCAAGAAACCCTTAACATATTACCCCTAGGATCGTATGACCTGTTGATTGGTATGGAATGGCTAGCCACATATAAAGCCAGACTAGACTGTTACCATAAAACCTTGGAATGTGTAAGTGAAGAAGGAAGAAGGATAACCCTTCAAGGGATCCAAAAACCTGTCTCGGTGAGACGAATATCATCTCTTCAAATGAGAAAGTATTGCAAAAAGGGATGTCCACTATCTGCGATATACGTGTTGGAATTAGTTGAAGATGACAAACCAAGCCTCAAAGACCACCCCACACTAAGAGAATATAGAGATGTATTTTTGGAAGAGGTATCGGGTCTACCTCCGAGAAGGGACATTGACTTCTTGATAGAACTTGCACCAGGAGCGGTGCCAGTGTCTAGGACACCCTACAGGATGAGCACGACCGAGCTAGTTGAGCTTAAATTACAACTAAAAGAAATGATGGAGAAAGGCTATATCCGACCCAACGTGTCTCCATGGGGAGCACCAGTCCTGTTTGTGAAAAAGAAAGACGGTACCCTCTGACTGTGCATAGATTATAGACAACTCAATAAGGTAACCATAAAGATCATCGAGATTCTTAGATCATGCATGGGTACAAAATCTTGACACATACTTCAAGCTTAATCTGATGATAGAGTCAGAGGCTATCAATTTTGCCACTTTGCACTTTTATGGGGAGGCCCACGAGTGGTGGTACCATGGGCTGGTGACCTTGGGTCACAACCACATTACTTCATACTTGGATTTCACTGATAGGTTGATGGAGATATTTGACAAGAGAAATCCAGAGTTCCATTTCAGGGACCTTACGCAGTTGAGACATACATGATCAGTCGATACCTTCATCATAGAGTTCCAATGAAAGACAATGGTTGTATCCAATATATCAGAGCATAGACTGGTGATGTTGTTCACCGAGGCATTGATGGATCCATTGAGGGGTTGGGTTAAGGATTTCAAGCCTCATACCCTAAAAGAGGCCATTGTGCGCACGAGAGACATGGGGGACTCATCATTGAAACCCAAACCTGTTACCAAACCCTTTGTACCATAGAGAGAAAGGGATCAAAGAAATCCTCAAAGGGAATGGAAGGGTAATCCCAAGTTGGATGACGACACCAGATGAGAGTTGATGAGGAAGAAGCTATGCTTCTCTTGCAGAGACCCTTGCGTTCGAGGCCACAAGTGCATGTGCAAGGGATATATCCATTATATTGAGGTGGAAACAAACAATGTGGATAGTGAGGAGGAGGAGTAGGATAACGGATCCACTAGCTTAGAGGAGGAGTCATTACCGACAGAGGAGCAACCTCCATGGAGACCACCGACACCAACAAGGACCCACCCACTGGTAGCACCACAGCTTCCTAATCTGGCTAACAAATGAAAACTAGCAAAGGGAGGAGTCATAGTGACCCTTTCTGGTGTTCCCAGGTATGACACCCTCCGAATCAGAGGGACTATTCAGGGACAGTGGGAAATCACCCTAATCGATGGTGGGGCCACCCACAAATTCATTAATGCTTCATTGGTATCGAGGTGGGCGCTTCAGACAGAGAAGTTTGAGGGATTCGATGTTGCATTAGAAGATGGCCATACAATGGAGTATCTTGATAGAGTCCCAGACTTAGAGATAAAGTTAGGTAACTATATAGTGAGAGACATTTTATGTAGTTGACCTATCTGACACAGATGTGGTATTGGGAGTCTAGTGGTTGATCACATTGGGAGAAATCACCACTAACTACCAAACCTTGGAGATGGGTTTTAGGGACAATGACAGGAAGAGGATTGTTTTGAGGGGCATGTCGATAGGGGCACCCCAGACAGTTTCTGCCAAGATGATGGAGAGGATCTTTGGGCATGGGGAGGTAGCATATGCTACAAAGTGCTTGATCACTTCACATAAGGATTCAGAGGGTCGACAACGATATCTGACAGAGATCAAGAACTTGTTGGGACGACATCAACATGTTTTTGGTTCGATTCCACCAGGGAGGCCACCAGACAAGGGGTTTGAGCACACCATTGAGTTGGAGGAGGGGGAAAAACCTATGATCACACCATCCTATCATAATCTTAGGAGGTTCAAGGATAAGATAGATAAAGCAATTAAGGAATTGCTAGTGATGGGACACATTAGACCTAGCAACAGTCCATTGGCTTCTTTAGTTGTCTTAGTTTTAAGAAGGATGGTACCATGAGGATGCGCATTGATTACCGGGCCTTGAACAAGAAGACCATGAAGAATCAATATCCTATCCCTCACATAGATGAGTTGATGGATGAGCTAGATGGGGAAGTTTTCTTCTCGAAGATTGATCTATGCTTTAGATATCATCATATCAACATCCAAGAGAAAGACATAGAGAAGACAACATTCATATGCCACTTTGGTCATTTTGAGTTTCTGGTTATGCCATTTGGGCTAACCAACGCACTGACTACATTCCAGTTTTCCATGAACCACATATTCAGGGATTAGTTGAGGAAATCGCTCTTGGTTTTCTTTGACAACATCTTGGTCTACAAAAATACATGGCAGGAGCATATGAGGTACTTGGATGAGGTACTGAGCATCATGGAGACACAATCACTATGCACCAAAGAGTGCAAGTGTGAGTTTGGTATGACAAAACTACTTTACTTGGGCCACATTATCAGTGCACAGGGGGTATAGGTGCACCAGAAGAAGATCAGGTCCATTCTAGATTGGCCAACGCCCAGGAACGCGACATAGTTGAGGAGCTTCTTTGGGCTATGCAGCTATTATAGGCGGTTTGTCAGGGGTTTTTCTCAGCTTGGAGCACCACGTACAGATGTCACCCGACATGGGGCTTTCATTTGGACCGTTGAGTTACATAAAGCCTTTGATCACATGAAGGAAGTCATGGGCACCTGTCTATTAGCATTACCAGACTTCAATTTTTCATTTGTATTAGAGTGTGATGCGTCCAACAAGGGTGTTGGGGTAGTTTTGATGCAGGGAGGACATCCCATTATGTTCTAGATTAGAAATATCATTCATCTCGAGAGGTTGTACTCCATTTATGACAAGGAAAGGTTGGAAAACATGCATGCCTTGACCAAATTCAGACAATATTTGGTGGGCAACAAATTCGTGGTCAAAACAGATCACAACAGCTTAAAGTATTTCCTTGAGTAGAAGGACCTCAGTGAGCACCAACATAAATGGGTGACGAAGGTGCAGGCCTTTGAGTTTGACATAGAGTATGTCAAAGGGAAGACAAACATTGTGGCCGATGCACTATCTAGGAGACCTGCAACATGTTCTTTGATGGATATTTCAGCAGATTGGAAATCCCACTTATTAGTGGAATATTCCAAGAACAAGTTTGCTTGTGAGGTTTTGTATGGACAGGTCCAGGATGACAGGTACAAGGTCATTGAAAATGTCATTTTCTACAAGGAAAGAGCATACTTAGTTCTAGATTCATGACTCAAGAAGAAGATCCTAGCATCAGTTCACGATTCACCACTGGCAGGCCATCATGGGTTTTTCAAAACCTACAAGCAGATCAGAGAGAGGTTCACATGGAAGGGCATGAAACAAGACGTTATGAGGTACATCAATGAGTGTGTGACTTGTTAGCAGAACAAGTAAAAGAATACTCTTCCAGTGGGGGTACTTCAGCCACTTCCCATTCCAGAGTATAAATGCGAGAGTATATCAATGGACTTCATCACAGGCCTACCCAAGGTCCAGGGTAAGGACTGCATCTATGTAGTGGTCGACAAATTGACCAAGTTTCTGCACTTCTATGCCATATCGACAGAGTACAACGTAGTTCAGGTAGCCGAGTTGTTCTTCATGGAGGTCTTCAAATTTCATGGGTTGCCGAGGAACATCATTAGTGATAGGGACATTCGGTTTATTGGGAAGTTTTGGAGGGAGTTGTTTAGATTGGTGGGGATAGAGTTGACACCTAGAACTAGCTATCACCCTCAGACATATGGGAAGACCGAGATAGTCATCGAGTGGGTTGAGGGGTATTTGAGGAACTATGTGGGTGGACAACAAAGAACATGAGTCATATGGCTACATCTAGGAGAGCATTGATACAACACCACTTTCCACATGTCCATTGGCATGACACCCTTCCGAGCATTGTAAGGTTATGATGCTCCCACTTTGGTAGACTTGGTTTTTGGGGAGAGCAGAGCTCCCAAATCCAATGATCGGATCATCGAGAGTTAGGATATTCTCAAGTTGCCAAAGGAGAACCTATAGAAAACACAGAATCAACAGAAGGTGAGTGTAGACATGCACATGATATAGCGCAACATTGATATTGGGGATTTGGTTTTCTTGAGGCTCCAACCTTACAAATAGTCATCTCTGAAGAAGAGTGTTAGGCGAAATATATGTCGTTATAATAACGTTGTAGTACTTGCCCAACCATTTAATTGTCAACCCGGGGTACGTAAATTGACGAAGCACACGCACTGTATATGCAGCACTGAAGTAGAACTAATCTAATCTAATCTATGTTGCTGAAATCAACTAATCTAAGAAAGCATTGAAACACTAACTAGGAAAGCATGAAATTGCATAAGGGAAATACAACATGTGAAGAGTTAACAACAATGGCATACATGAGCTCATACAATATATCAATCTCAAATCATATTACAATAGTCAAATGACAAAACATGAAAGAATAACAAAGCTAAGAATCTCCTTCTCCTGATTACAATCACATCCTAATTGAATTCTAACTGAATCCTAATTGAAATATTATGAAGAGAGAGCACTCTCTTTTATACATGAGAACCTTGAAGATAAGATAACCATCTCATTATTACAGATCCACTATTATCTCAACCACTCTCAACTACTTTCCCATTATTACAA
>JZKD02S0774011.1:38426-54956 GCA_000966675.3 Picea glauca | reverse complement strand
TGAAACCCAAATGTATTTATGAAAATGGTATGACGAAGGTTTAATTGGGCGATGAAATGTAAGGAATAGTGAAGGGAAAGGTGGATGAAAATATGACATTTCTGAGTCCCAACAAAGAGCGGGGCTGAGAATCTCAAGCCCAGATTTTATGGACCTTATAGGGTCATGCGTCGAGTAGGTGAGGTTTCTTATGAGCTAGAGATTCCAGAGGGGAGGAAGATTCATAACATGTTCCACGTATCTTTCCTCAAGAAGGTGGTGGGACAATTCATCAACACATCAGAGGAGATTCTACCATTGGATGAGGAGGAGTAGTTGGAGCTAGTGCTGTAGGAGGTGCTTGAGTAGAGAGAGCATTGCTTGAGGAGAAGGTTCATCAGGGAGTGCTTGGTTAGATGGAGGGGACTTCCAGTGGAGGATGCCACATGGGAGTGAGAGCATATTTTGCAACACCCAGGATTGATGGTTCTTGAGGACAAACAATCTCGGGAAGGGAGGATTGTGCTGCCCCGTTCCCTAGAGTAGGCCAGCAGGGAGTGACTTAATAGTCTATTTGTTCCCGTAGACTATAGTTAGGCACAAACATGGAACAAGAGGAGAAATAGGGGGTGAATTAGTGGATAAACAATGAATTAATCCAAAAAACATAGGAAAAGTCACTTAAGCTAAAGTAAATAGAGAAATAGAATGAAAAGGTGTTGAGGGGGAGACTTAATTAATTAATTACTCACCTTAGGAGGAAAAACGCCTAGCTTAAGTGATGTCAACAAAGAATTAGATCGGGAAGAGTATAAAGGGAGTAATTCGACCTAATTCCTCATTATGTTATGATTTGATGTTGAGAGAGTTTCCAGAGGAGGAGGAGAATCGACCTTCTCTTGTTTTATGGATTTCTGGAGGAAACCACCACATTGATTGGTTTCGGTGTTGAGAGGCACACCCTAGCCTATCAGAGATACCATCCAGGTATCTCACCGTGCTATTCAGAAGTATCTAGTTTGCAGTGATTGCATAGCTTAGCCAGTGAGGGCGCAACAGTTAGAGATGGTTTTTTTGTAGCTGCACGAGACTAGGGATGATCTTGCAGATTCCTCCCGATCCAGTTGAGGACTAGCCAGGGCACATATTTTGAACCACCAATCATCATATTGTGACGGTGGAATCTCTCAGGGTGCAGCAGACAACTAACAAGTGCACAAATTTTGAGGAGAGTCATTTGGGGTTCTAGACGGAGTTTCGGATCAGATCCAAGGAAACCCTTTCGACCTAGTACAACATTGACCAAGGCACACATTTCAAGATATATAGTAGCATATTTCTTCGGTGGAATCACTAGGGAACACTCATATATCCCAAGAGGTGCACAACCCCCTAGGGGATGACATCCAGATCTTTAGGGGTCTGATCGCCAGCCTGCCAATCATCAGAAGCAACCTAGAGGCTAGGGCGCTTAGTTTGGGACAATTTCCAGGCGATTCTGTTGAGTATGGCCACTAGGGCGAGTTTTCCAGAGTTTGCATAAATTGTCGTGAGTTTCCAGAACTGCATCTTTTGTTGATCTATCCGTGCATGTAGATATCTTTCTCCATATTCTGATCACAGGTATTTTTTATCAGTTGCTTGTAGTCCAGTGACGATCCATGAGATCTAGCTGATGATTTTTATCTGCTTTCAACATATCGTTGTATTTCCTACTTTTTCTGTCATAATACATATGAATGAGATGGTGTTTGTTCCTTATTTTATATGCATCATATATTCTGCTTAAACATTAATTGACTGAAACACACATGCGAAAATCACCAAGCATGTTAAAACACTAATTCAAATGCATCCAAAAACCCCCAGAGTGTTAGATCATACAGTGGATTTGTCAGTTTAGCAGTGTTTCCTAGACTAGCTGAGTTAAGAACATTACAATTATTGTGTCATACAACCTATCCATTATTGTACAATTAATATAAAATTTGTTGTCCTAATTGGCGTGCCTATGTACCATAAGCATATTTGGGCATCAAAGTCAAGGGCTCCTTGATGCATTGATGTTAGCAACGCACCGTGACTAGGGTAAAAATAAAAAAATAAGTCACATTTTCATTTTCATGTTCACTTTTCACTCTTAATTCCATGATGCATTTAGTCCAAATAATCGATGCTCCATTAGATCTTTAGTAAGAACCACACCTCCGCATTTTTGTCCCTTGTTTTTGTGACTATGGTGAAGACATGTTTTTGGAATTCATTCTCAAAAATTCTAATTTCTCAATTCTTAATGGAAACTCATCATCAACTTGTAATGTACCTTGGGAGGATAATATGGGGTACCTAGGGAGGTACCAGTAGAGATCATGAATGTGATGTGGCCATAATAATGGAATAGACCCACTATGTAATTAAAATGAAATAATATAATAATAATGAGTAGTTGGCATAAACCCTTAGTAATTCTCACGAGAAAGTATAAATACACATGAGTATCATTGTATTGGATGTGTTGAATTGTATTGTCTTGTAGGAAGCATGGATTGCGGAGTGATTTCTTCAATAATGAGTAATTGATGGTGTTACCCTAGCCTAAGGGTTCTTCTCTCTATATTCTTGTGTTGTTCATGGTGAATGTTTGGGGTATCTTAGGAGTTTAAGAGATTATTTATGAAGTTAAGGGCTATATTCGCTCTTATATCTTTGAAGTTTTACTACAAGTGGAATTAGAGATCTTTATTGGGCATGGAGTGGGATATAACTATTTTTTCCAGATTTTTACGGAAGAAGGAGCATAACAACATTCAAGTCAATTTCTGAAACATTTTATGCATAATTTGAAGAAACTAACCATAGATCTGAGTTTCTCTAAAAAGAAAACCCAATTAAAAAAGCATATCGTCCAAAAACGAATTCGAGAAACGAAGTTATCATTGATTAAAAATTGGCCTTTTTTTAGGGGGGTTTTGGTGATGACCATGAATTTCACAGATTGGATATCTTTTGATACAAATTTTGGTCAACCCAGTGGCAATAAATCTAGAAAAGTTGTAGAATTTCATAATTGTGGTCATAATAGTATGCCTTTGTCTTCTACAATCCTCTATAGTATGATTTTGTCTCTCTTCTTTGCTAGCATTTCGTCCACACTCCTACTCAAACTACAAAATAGATGACGGCTTGTGAAAAATTGAACCATTTCCCCCTGTACTAATAGGTTTTTAATAGCTACAATTAGGGTTAGGTTCAGGGTTTTGAAACCCTCTTGGAACCTCCATGACGCTTCTTAAAATCTCTATTGTGTTCACCACCACTAGTAACTCCCTATTCTTTAACTACCATGAGATAGAATGGATGTTTATGATTGTAACCTATCAAAAGTTGACTGGAATTTTCATCCCATGTCTATGGATGTTTATGATTGTAACCTCTCAAAATTTGAACGAAATTTTTACCCCAATACCATGGATGTTTATGATTGTAACGTCTCAAAAGTTGAACCAAAGTACTATTCACTACCTACGTCTACCCATTATTCAATGGATCTCTTAATTTTAGTATCCAACTTCTCCCACAATGAAGTTCAAAATACACTAAGAAATATAGTAGCTCTACCAAAAATGATGCTCCTTGGAATACCAAAGTGCACTTAGAACCTTTCAAAGAACAAGCTTGCAACTTCTTGTCCCTGAATGGTATTTTTGTGAGCCATCAAATCACACATCTTGTTGAACCTATCTACTACCACAAACATGTACCCATGCCCTCTTGTTGGCCTCAATAAACTTCCAACAAAGTCCATGGAATTGCTTTCCCATGGTATCATAGGCACTAGAAGTGGACTATATAGTTATTACTTCTACTTACTAGGCTTGATGGTACAACATACAATACATCCTCTGGTAAATCTAGCTACTTTTTCTTGCATCTTGGGCCAATAAACATACCTTTGGAAGTTACCCATAGTATTCCTAACACCAAAATGACCAACAACCTTGGAGGTGTGAGACTTGCATATAAGTTGTACTCTTTCTTTATTTGGTACACAAATATTCCCCATATTATAGAGTAATACATCTTGGAGATGGTAATCAACATATGTTCATTCCTTTCTCTTTGTAGTTGTTGATACACTCCCTAGAACTAATCTAACAAGTCATTAATCTAGGGCAAAGAGTATTGATTCTCGATAACGAACTTGTGTAGAGATCTATAGTTAATGCACATACTCTAAATCCCATCCTTATTTGGCACCAAAATGACCAGGTAACTACATGATGAGGTATTGTGGTCTTATGACTCATTGATCTAAGAATCCCTGCAACTGCTTCTTCACTTCATCTTAGTTTAATATGCATTGTTTGTATAATTTTATATTTGTTAATGGAGAGTATGGTAGTAACCATATATTGTGCTTCACTTCCCTCTTGGGTGACATTCATTTCATATTTTGGAACACTTCTCTATATACCTACAAAAGTTCTTCCAATTGGAACTTTTTGTTCTTTTTTGCATCCTTTAAAGGATGCCTCCACATATTTGAAATTGGTTTGTTTTTGGTTTCATCTCAAGAAAATAAGTACATACTTCTTGGTTGAGTTGATCAATATCTTATCTTGGTATGCACTCACCAAAGAGATCTTAAACTTCCCCTTGTGTGCATTGATGATGAATAATTTGCCATCCTTGATTAGGTTCTACTAGTTGGCCGTTCTCACAAAGACAACATGCCTCACATGCATATAGGGTATTCCAAAAACTAAATCATAGACATCAAGAGGAACTACATCAACTTATATTTTATAAATAAGGTTTGCAATGATAGAAAATCTAACCTTATAGTGCTTGGAAACTTTTAATTGTACTTCAGTTTATTCACCCAACCCAAATAGTTGAATAACAAAAATCACTTACGACCAAGCCCTCAACAATGATGTTTGTCTTCATATCATAATCAAATAGAGTGTTAACCTTATTCTTCTTGGTTTAAATATTGATATGGAATAACTTAGTCATCTCGTACTCCTCTTTGTGATGGAGGCTACCTAGATTCACATCCTTCTGCACCAGTGTTTAGACAATCTTTTCATCCATATAAGAGTTACTTTCTATCTCCCTTCCCACTTCCATTAGAATATTCTTCTTCTTTGATAGATCATAATTGCGACTCTTGGGATTCAACTATTGATGCATTTCTTGACATTTTTATTTTGTGTGATCGTCAATGTTGTAATGATCACTATGAATTTTAAGGTGGGTCCATGCATACATGTGTAGAGGATGCAATCTTCCTATTTTTCCCCTTTCCTTTCTTCTTCTCACCCTTATTGAAAGCTCCATGCTAGTTTAATTACTTCAAATAATTTTCTTACCCCCTTTTCTTTTCTTTATAGATTCAATGCACTGGACTTGTACACAAGCCTCAATAATGGTCTTGGGTTTGAATATAATAACTTACCTCTTTATGTGACTTTCAAGACCACTCAGATACTTGATGGCCACATCTAGGTGCTAGGGTTATAAATGACTTGCTTCCAAAGATATATATTATATTCTTGTACATCTCGTCATTGCCTTTGCCAATATTAATTCCATCGAATCCTTTGGTCCTCTTCAAACCTAATAGTGTAAAATTAGGACTTAAGGAGGTCTTTGAATACCTCCCACTTAGTTATTACTGGGTCTCCCCCCAACCTAAGGTCCTTGATGTAGCTCTCTCACTAAGTTTTTGCATGGCCTTCTAGTTTCAATCTAGAAAATGCTTTTTTTTCTCCTCTTGTATATTATACACATTGAAATAGACTTATAATTATTGCAATAAAAAATCAAATTAAGTGAATCTACCTTGTCTTCATAGGGATTTATCTCGACCTTCACTTCCATTTTAATTAGGTGTTGAGAACATTGTCCATTGGAGTCCATGTTTTGAGCTTTGGTTCTTCCTTCTCTTTCCTTGGATCCTCATGATATTTTGAATTCTCATGAGACTCAGGGTTCTTTGAACATGATCCACTTTTTTCTCAAGGGAAACCATGAAGTTGGCCATGCTCCTGGAAATATTGACTTCTTGAGCATCCAACCTCATAAATCTTATTTCACCTTTATGTAAGGTCTATCTTGGTGCTCTTATTCCATTTATGACGATTGTGGTTTCTTCTTAATATTTCTTGTGCCAATCTCAAGATTAATATGGTACAACTCTCCCATAGACTTGTATCTTTTGAGATGGATAAGCATATACTACACTCAAGCCACCAAAATCCCCCAAAAACCCACTATAGTATCAATATGATATGTAAACCACTTTGGATATTTCAATGGTTAGCTCAACAAAACAAATCTAAACTTAAACGACTACAATAAGTTTATAGTTGACAATGGAGCTATCGTTGTTGTATTTGACACTTTAACGTAAATAAAAACACACCATATGTATTCTTTAACTATCATGACATATGAAATAGAATAAAATATAAAAGACACACAATGGAACAAAAATATTTACCCTAGACACACATACAAGAAAACCAACATTCTTATTAAGGAGCGTGCCTTATGTTTTCTTGTATTAGGGAGATTACAATATAGATTACAAAGCTTTCCAATATTATTTTGAAGCTATGGATGCCACAATATTCTACAATCGTCTAAAATATTCCGATGTCTCTCTTCTTCGTTATCATCTCCCACATACTCTTGCTCAAACTATGTAACAACCAACAACTAATGAAAATGTGAACCCTTTCCCCCCACTTTTCTGGGATTTTTATAGTTAGAATTAGCATTATGTTTAGTTTTTAAAAACTCTCTTGGAAGCTCAATGATTCTTCTAGAAGTCTCTAGTGTAGTCCCCCATGTTACTTACTCCCTGCATTCAAATTATGGTAATCTAACATGGTCACCATGTGGACATGTGGGGAATGTTTGGATTGTCACCTTGTTGAGCTGATAACTTTTGTAGATAAAATCCATTTTAGGTGCATGCTAGCTTATTAGAAAAATATAAAAGAGAAACAATTCCCACTATTGATGAGAAAATCCTATGGCAACCCTCATCTAGCATCAACATTAAAAAATTTGTTTAGGGCCTTGAAAACATTGCAGAAGTTGATGACATGAATTCAACAAAATCAACACCCTCTGTTAGGTGTACACAATTATGACTTCCCCCATCTAGAGAATCAATATGGTCATATGGTACTTTTGCAAATCCATTTTGGATAAATTGCAATGTGGCAAGGGTAGATAACACATGAGCCCTTGTGTATGTAAGTATGACACACTTACTTCACCTAGTCATGGTGTCGAGGTTGGTGGTGGTGGTGCTAAGTTAGGTAACGATGACGTTTCAATATGTGGTGGTGGTGGTGCTAAGTTAGACAATGATGATGCTTCAATATGTGGTGATGGTGAGGAAAATGATCATGATATGACTAGTATTAGCATAGACACTATTGTTGGTACTAGTGGTGGTGCTCCTTGTAGTGATCTATTGTAAATATGCACCTTTAACAAAGTATTCATTTGGCACAATAAATAGTTAAGATATATTGGTTTAGTGGTTTAGTGCACATGTAATGGGAAAATGCATGGAAACCATTTAGGAATGCACTCTATACAAAATAATTTTCTCAATTAGACAATTTGACATTGTTTATTTTGGCAAGGTTGCTATGATGTGGAGTCAATGCCAAGAACCACTAGTCTAGCTTTGCATCTTTTGAAATTTTTGTTGTTGTCCACCACAAACTTCAATAGTTCATAATTTTATATCATTGGTACTTCCTTTCAGATTTAGCACACCAATGCTCCATTTTAGTATGGTCACACTAGTGCTTCACTTAAACCTCAGAGCACTATTACTTGAAGAGGATTTCTTTCTAAACATCCTCGAAAGATTTCACTATTATAAAATATCAACAAAATATGTTTTGTAGATGTTTTCTCTTATATTTTTGAGTTTAACATTCTTGGTGATCTATTATACAGTTGTTGCACCAATGCTTCATTTTGATATTGGAACATCAATTCACCGATTACAAACTAGAACACTATAATACATTTATAGAGGGGCTTCCATAGTGCAATATATTAGATATCATTTTTGGGATTAACTGCGTAGAATTAATTACAAGGTAATAATTCTCATGATTTGAATAGTCCAATGAGTGCTAAGTGGACTATTCAAATCATGAGAATTATTGGTCAGTTGAGACTAATACTCATGGATATGGGTCATAGGTTAATGGCTTACACTACACAGTTAATCCCGAAAATGATAACTATAATACATTGTTATTCATAATAAAACATAATACAAAATTAATCAAAATCATGAGCTAGTTTAATTAAAGATTACAGAAAAAATAAGAAATAACATTATATGGCAAGCAACAATTCAGAGGGTTGTCTATATCAATTGCAAGCAACATCTATACCCTATCGTTCTTCGATGAGTCTTATTTCACATGGGCTTAATTACAAGGTAATAAGTCATGCTCAATGTTATTTCTTAATTACAATACATTATTTTCTTCTTCTTAATTACAATATATAGCTTTGAAATAGACTCAATCCTTATGAGGGAAAATTTATACAAGATTTTCTACGTTGGGAGTTGGGTTCAAAGTGTAAGTTTTTTTGTTGATGTGATAACAACTTATTTTTCTTTGGTATCAACATTATTGACAGTTAGAGTGCCATGACTTGGAGGGTATCTTTAACTTGTAATTATTATCCATATGATATTACAAACTATAATGTCATATCCTTATATTACGATTACATTCGATGTTGATACTCCCCTTCCATATAAACCAAGTAAAAATATTCATTAAAGATTCATCTAAGAACCTTGAATGTATTAAAAAGCCCCCATATCTATGTAGTATTTATACCAAATTGAAGCATAAATCCCCTCATACATAAGTTTATGTGGGGATAATGGTTGTCAAATAAATGGTAAAAGTTCCACTTACATGCTTAATGGTTGTTTCCCTTATCGTATGAATGAGTTTCCATGTGGTGGTTTCTCAGGAGAACGTGTGGTTAAAATTCCATCCTTGGATAAGGATGCCATTTGGATAGTAATAATTTTACATAGCAATGAAAGTTCTACCATCATACATGTTTTTGCCTTATATGTACATCAACCGCATAAACATCACGCAACTTTTACTTATGTCTCATGATATTTATGATCACCCCATTGCTTCCATATTTTCAATAATATGCAAATGAGCTCAAAACGTGTTCTAACAAAGAAAGAAACATATTCATATGTTTGCTCTCAAATCCTCCATGGAGTATGCAGATCATGGGATTGATTCATGTTGGTATATTAGAGACTCTTCATTGCTTCATCTCATTAACATTGATAATGATAGACCACCCTTGCATCAAGGTTTAGTGGATGCTCTTGATCTCTCCAAGGGGGAGATAAAGAAGGATATTCATACTAAGATTTATAGAGCTCACCTTTGATCCACATGGTCTGAGCCCAAAGGGATGATTTCTCGCAAACTTCAACACTACTCATACTTATATGTCCAATGTAGTGATGGGATGATTTATCCCCCAAGGTACAACAAACTTTAGTTATCTTGCAGCCTGAGGGTCCCTCTCGCCCAACTTAGATTTTTCTCCCATCATTTGCATTGAGATAGGTCACCATATTCCTTGAGAGAAATATGTTTTCCAGATCTTCTCCTTAGAGACTCAGACCGGGGGCCACTTTATATTCACATGCTCTCCTTATAATGAGATTAGAGTATGGTTCTTTTGTCCCTTTGGATATTCACTTGGTTTTGTCTCGATACTCATGACTCATGAGGACTAGAGATGATTAGTCACCTCTTCTTCCAAGAGATATTTAACCTTCATCGATGACTTACTGGATGCCAGTTCCCTAGATCAACATGCACCACATTCATTACCTCATACTTCTAGTCCTTTGACACTAGCAGGAAGAGGTCCCATGGCCAACTTCTAAGCTCACATGATAGACATGCAAGGTGACCTAATGACTACCATGGATTTACGCCCATCAAATATTTCTCTATGGACTTGAATCTTAGAAGTGCTTTTCTAGAGAAACTTGTCTCGTTTAGGGAATCTCCTTCTTGAGCTTCTTCATAGCTTCCCATCTAATTGCACTAGTGATTTTTTGTTATTTTCTTCTTCTCTTTACCTTTTAAATTCCATTTCCCTTAAAAGATGCTTTCACCTTCTACTGAATATCTTTACATATCATATTCCTTCTAGTCCCATAAACCAACTTTAAGCTACAATGAATATCAATATGTAATTAAATTGCATTAAATTTCCAAAGTCGTGATATGAAGATACACCACAATAAGAAAACAAGGACTTAATCACTTGTACTTTACTTGATGGGGTTTTTTCATGTCGTTATCGTTTGGTAGTAAATAAATGATTGATGCTCCACTTTGCATATAATATTTTTCATTGTGACCTCCACTTTATAGAAATATGTTTGCACTATGATAATCATTGTGTGGGTGCACTTTTTTCCAAATGAAAATTAGCTCAAAATTTTATTCAGATATAATTTTTTTTACATAATTGCATTTTTGACCAAAAATCCCAGTGAAAGACTGATAATAAGCTTTGATCATATTACAGTCAGCTAGTCTAAGAGAGCATACAAAATTATCAATGATATTTTCCATGCAAAACCCAAAAAAAGACTTTTCCAGCCACAGGATAAGCATCCTTCATGAATACTAACACTAGTACTCATTTCCTATCTCAGAAGAAGTTGATAATGTCAGAACATATACAAATATTCCATAGTTCCTACTCCTCCAGGTTCCCATTGGTAATATGATATATTGCCCTCCGGATCTGAGAGAGCTGATTTTGATAACTGATCTCCCTCTTTATTAAATTATCTGTAGATATGGTGAAAGCTAGTAGTCTGGAAACACTTTATGAGATCGTGAGTTCTACTTTTCCAGCCTTTTATCGAGCAACCCTGTAGTTTAGATTTTCCATTTAACTAATCAATAATCACTCTGGAATCTCCACAAGCTTGAATCTTCGAAATAGATAGATGAATGGCTAAGGAGAGGGTCTCCCATATACCCAACAACTCTGCCTTTGTATTGGTGCCTTCGCCTCCATTTAGAGTCCATCTATACACACGGGAGTCAAAATTTTTGATAACTCCCCTTGCTCCACACACCATCTTCTTATTCTGAGAAGCCCCATCAAATAAGGCTAATGAATATCCATCTAAGTACAAGATATTACAGTCTCTTACAGGAGTAACTGGTATTGATGTAGACTACTGCTTAAATAGACCCAACACTTTGATGATCACAGTTTGATCAGTCGACTGCAAGTTTTCAAAGATTTCTCTATTCCTTTCGTTCCATATAAACCAAATGATGATAGCTGCAAGAGAAGGTGCCACCGATTTATCTTTATTCCAATTATTACAAAAATCAGACAAGTCTTTAACTTCCCAGTTCCTCTTGAAATTTAGAGTGGTTTTGATTCTGTCCCAGACCTTTTTGTAAAACTGACAGTCAATGAAAAGATGATTAATATCCTCTAAATTGTCTTTGCACAGGATACATTCGCTAGGAACTTCCCGTCCTCTTCTCTGTAAGATATCCAAGGTTAATATTTTTTGTTCCTTGGTCAGCCAAATGAATAGTTTAATCTGTAACTAAATATCCTATTTCTAGATTTTTTTTCTCTACTCCACAGTTTGAAAATTAAAAGTTGAATAAATAGCCAAATATGGATTTTTAATGGATAATTGACCTGAAGAATTACCTCCTGTCCATAGAAATTGATCCGGGGAGTCCCTTATGCTAACGCCAACTCCTATGAGAACTTTTAGATATTGATCCCACTCTGGAGCTAAAATTCCCCTTAAGCCCAGATCCTTGCTGTCGATCCAATTCCCAAATGAAGCATCAGAATTATGTACTTTTATTGCTTGATCTAATACCGAAATCCTTGCTTTCCGAAGAAGTTCTATAAGCTCTCGAGAGAGGAGAGGCTTGTCTCTCAAACCCAGAATATAATCTTTTCTTATAGAGATGATATGGCCAGAACCCAACATCCAACTAAGACAGTGGTTAATAAGATGGATAGATTTTAATAAATTGCTCCAAATACGCGAAGCCGATCTCTGATGGAAGGATTCAGATCCTAACCAATTCTCAATGGTAGAATGATGAAAGTATTGATCCTTTACAATTCGATGCCATATGACTTCCTGGGTAAGTACTCGCCAAAGAGTATTGGCATTTAGCGTTGAATTAAAGTGGGTTAAGTTGCGAAAACCCCATCCTCCACAGGACTTAGGACGGGATAATACATCCCACCTACAAAGATGATAGTGTTTGAATTCTTTATTTCCCTTCCATAGGAAGTTAAACATAAGTTTGCGGATTTGATTTATAATGGACCGAGGGATAAGATCCAGGGAAATCCAATAAATAGTTTGACTCTCTAGGACAGAATTTAGAAGGATATAACGACCCCCCAATGATAACCAATTATTGCACCAGTGACCGATACTATTACCCAATTTAACCACTAACCAGTTCCAATCCACAGCCCTCTGAGCGCCAATGTTTAAAAAGTAACCCGGATACTTAAAGCCCATTTTAATATCCAAAAAAGTATAAGGAAGGAGTGATTTGAAAGGGAAAAGATCCGATTCTGTTAAACTTGCAAAGTGCAGAGTTGTTTTTGCAATGTTGACTTGAAGACTAGAAGGTTTGCAAAATATAACAATGAGTTTTTCGATTTCAAGCCATTCTTGAATATTTTCCTTTGTCAAGATTAGAACATCATCCATGAAGAATAGGTGTAGAATATTTATCATTTTTGAAACTTTGATTCCTATAAGATTTTTCTCCTCTTTGCTCCTTTTTAACAACATACTGAGTCCTTCCATAACCAATATGAATAATAAGGGGGAAAGAGGACAACCTTGGTGCAATCCACGACCACTCCGGAAGAATTCAATAGTTTCACCATTTATCAACACAACAAAAGTTGGTGAGGTTACACAACACATAATCCATCTAGTCAATTGAGTACCAAATACAACTTGAATTAGTATCATTCAGAGTAAATCCCAATCTACACAATCATAGGATTTCTTCAAATCCAGTTTAAGTACTAAGGATTTAGATTTCTTCTTTGAGATGCTGTGGAGACACTCATGAGCTGTCCCTATTGCATCTTGTATTCTTCTACCTTGTAAAAATCCTAGCTGTTCCTCAGAAAGAAAACTAGACAATAAAGGCTTTATGTGATTTGCGATGACCTTAGAAATAAGCTTATAACAAAGGTTGCATAATGAAATATGTCTATAATCCCCGAATCTAGTGGGCTTGTTTTCTTTAGGGATCAAAGCCGGGAAAGTAGATTTTAGACTTCCTATTATAGATCCCATCTTTTTGGATTCTTCAATCATCTGAACCAAATATTCTCCGACCAAATAAAAAAATGTAATAAAGAATTCCATAGTCCAGCCGTCAGGGCCAAGACTCTTATCTCTTTTGAACAAAGCCATAACCTCTTTTATTTCATCAAATGTAACTGGTTCATATAAAATCCTTGCTTCTACATCATGAATCTTCCTAGTGAAGAGACCTGATAGTTGAACCTTTTCACTTATGAAGGAATCTGATCGAGCTTTATAGAAGTCATTGAAATACTAAGCTGCCGCTTCTTTAATTGCATTTTGATCTGTGTAAATTTTCCCCGGACTATCATTTATTTCCCAAATATGCTTATGTATACGCCTCTAATTATCAATCTGATGAAAATATCTTGTGTTACTATCCCCACTCTTGATCCAAATTGCATGGCTCCGTTGTCGCCACTTTTCTTCAAAATTTTTTAGGAGGTTATTTCTTTCCTTTTCTAAATTTCCAAGAAGGATTTCCAGATCCGGCTGCGAGTGGTCATCCACTAAATTTAAAAAAGTTTCTTTAATATGAGTCTCTAAAGAAACCATTCACTTTTGACTTATTCCTTCTCGCTCTTTGGCCCAAAATTTTGACTTGCTTTTTAATTCCTTTAGCTTCCATACCATTCTACGTTGGCAGCTGGGTTCAACAGTGAACTTGGGATCTCTCCACACCTTCTAGAGTAATTTATTATAATATTCCTCAAGAACCCAAAGCAGATTCAATTTAAATGGAAAGCCTTTGTACGTAGGAGAAGTCTCCAGCTGTAGAATAATAGGCAAATGATCTGAAATGAAGGGGTACTCCACCCAGGAATGATAAAGACCGCAAACATTTAATAAACCTTCCGATATGATGCATCTATCCAATATTTTAGCAATGCCTTGATTCCCTTTATGCCCATTTCGCCAAGTCGGGACCACTTTGCCCAGGCAAATATCCACAAGTTTTTTTGAGCTCAACAAGGACTTGTAATAATCTACCATAGAACCATAAACATTAGTACCTCCCCAAACTTCATCTGGAGACAGAGTAATATTAAGATCACCAACAATGATCAAGTTTACAGGAGACAAAATACCACTTTCAGCCACATTATCCCAGAAAAACCGCCTGTCCGAGCATGGGCCATATACATTCAGTAAGGAGAGTTGCAATTGAGTTGAAATTACTTTGCCAGTCAATAGAATACCTCCACAAGTAAGTAGAGGTTTCAGATCATAAATAGAAGGATCCCAGGTGACTAGTAAACCTCCCAAGGTACCCAGAGAATTTACGACACATGACACCCGGGAAGGACGAAAAACATTCATAAAATCCCTCACTTTTTGTTTCAGAACAAGGGTCTCTTATAAAAAGATTATCTCTAGATGAACTCTATCCAGTAAACGTCGAAATGCGGCTTCTTTTAGGGTGCCTCCTACCCCACTGATATTCAAGGACAACAAGATCATTACTTGGCCCTTGCTAGGGCCTTCATCGCTCTAAGTGCCCCACTATCAGTAGCAAAAATATCAGTGTTGTCGTAGGTGCTTGCCACTCATGCCAGTTTCTTACGAGAACTTCTGGTTTTAATTGGAGAATACTCAATTCCTAAGCCCCTTGACCACACAATTTCATTCCTAGAATCTTCCATGCGTGGACTAGTGGTTACATGATTATCTCCACTAACTGAATCTTTGTAAACAACTTTGCCCATATAAACAGGTAGAGGGACAATTGACTGCTGAGCTCGAAGATAGGGTAGAAGGGATTCGAGAACCTTAGATAGGGAAGAATCATGTTCATCTGACTCTCTTCAACCCGGTAAGATCTCACTCGAAAACTGTAAGTTACCCGAAGGAAAGGGAGCAGAGTTTACATGACTTTGCTCTTCTAACACAGGGCTCAGACCTGGAAGGTTCTCAATAACAAAGGGACAGAGAGGGGAAATATCATCCACAATAGCCTTCGGAGTGACTAATGGCAGTTTATTCCTTCCACTTAGAGTATGGTTTGGAACCTCTGTTAAATAAGGCTCGACATATTTGTCAACCTCCCCGGGGATAGTAAACCAAAGGTTGAGAGATTTAACCAACCCGATGAGTCCAAAGTCTCTCGTTCCCAGGAAGTTAAAGACTGATAAAGAGAGGGACAATAGGATTTTATCTTACCTGATGTTGAATCCAGATTATTATCCTGACTTTCGCACTCCCTAGGAGCCTGTACATCCCCAAGGCTGAAAAGTTCCACTTCAGGGGTCCTGTCTGGAAGATCCCAGTTGCTAAGTTCTTCCTCGACATCCTCAGAAATCGTTCTGCCTTTATAATCTCTACGAAGGTGGCCTGTATTTCAGAAGAGACTGCAGTGGAAAAGGACACCCATATAATTGAGTCGTTGTTTAATCCGCCGTCCACGCCATTCTATCTCTAAACATTCCGGCAAACCACCATGTATATTCATCTCGACTAGTAGTTTTCCAAATTTTTTTGCAGTAGCTCTGAGAGATTGATAATCAATCGCAATGAAAGAACCCATCACATTATCGATAGCTTTAAGAGCTCCTTCGTTCCAAAAGTGAATGGGTAGCCCTGGTAGCAGAACCCATAGATACCTTTGTGGAAAATAATTCGCTTCAAGGTCAAAGGTAACTCTCCATCTCTTGAGCATTAGGCTGCTCCCTCCAAAGACCCAACGCAAGGCTAAAATGACGTTTGTATCTTCTCGAGAACGACATATGAAACCCATCCATCCTTTTACCAGGTATATAACCTCCGATATCCTAAAATAGGACTCCAACACCTCTCTAACCACATTGTGTGGGGGCACTTATAAAGAAAGACTTCCATGACATTATTCAAACATTAAAAGTGTGAGGTGAGTCTACCTTGTTTGCTAAAGTCCTCTAAACCAAATGTACAAATAATAATTTAATGACCCTGCAATTTACCAAAATGTATGCATGAAGTTTTGTTTTTTAAATGTTGATGGTTGAAAAGTAGACCGTTGTTACACTTATGGTGTGTCGTTTTGTAATTTTTCTTTTTAATACGTTGATGCTTGAAAAATAGAACTTTGTTACAATTGTGGCATATATATATATATA
>JZKD02S0774011.1:0-34218 GCA_000966675.3 Picea glauca | reverse complement strand
ACAGGTTGATTACAGGTTGGTGCATGGTTGATGCACTTGTTTATGGTACATGTTGATTACAGGTTGAGGTACAGGTTGATGCATGGTTCAGATTTATTGGTACATGTTTACAATGATATATCTCACATTGATAGTGTGACAATGGTTCCATCATTCTACTTCTACTTTAGGGTGGTAGGACGGGGCAAGGACAGGTGGTTGTAGCCACCTTCCGGTTGTAGCCGGAGAACATAGGGGGTTGTAGCCTCCTTCTAGTTGTAGCCAGAGAATTGGGGAGTTGGATCTTCCCCCAGGTTGTAGCCTGAGAAACTAGGGGGTTGGAGCTTCCTTCCAGTTGCAGCTGAAAAACAAAGGAAGTTGGTGCTTCCAATGAATGTAATTCTTCAAGACATATAAGAAAAAACATTTCGTGGTTTTCTCCCGATTTGGGTTTCCAAGTAAAACACTGGTGTACTGTGTATGTTTGTGATTGTTCATTTCTTACTGCTCATTATTGGATAATAATTCTACATTGATATAATATTTGAAGAAAAAGGATTATAATTACGCTATTACTGATTCACCCCCCCCCTCAGTAATCCAACAAGCAGTTCGGTATTGCCAGAACAAAATATGGTCTTTCTGTCGAGCGGTGCTTCGCCCGAGGGTTTGAACGCCCTTTGAGATTGTTGATTTAGAGAAAAACATGGGAATTTTAATCAATGGGGGCATGCCCAAGGATCGATCTGTGGACTGCAAGAGCATTGATTTTTCCAACAATGATGATAATAAAATGAGCATCGACAGTGGGAGGAAAAATAATTCGAAGGATTGGTGGTGGAGGCAGCAGGACAATAGTGGGGAATTCGGTGTTAAGGACTACGTTATATAGTGGATTGGTACCGAAATTAAAAGGAGATACCTAGGAGCAGTGAACGGGATTTGAATGTGGGTGGGAGGAGGAAGCTAGAGAAGAGGAGGCAGAGGAGGGAAAAAAGCTTTGAATGGTGAGTGACAAAGGGGAGATTCATCTCAGATTTTTTTTATATGTTCATTACTAATCAAACACATACATCTGCTCGTCATCCATCGGTTTGTATTTATCCAATTTTATCCAATGTCTTCTTTTTATCTACTCCAAATTAATCGTATCCCCTATCTACTCTTAACCGACTCCAGACTAGATTTAACTAGCGCTACGGAGTATCCTTCTGCTCCATATCCTGACTCCAACAACTGTCTCGAGAACGCAGGAGTAAACTTTTTGCAGAGCAAGAACGATATGTTTGCATTGAAATACTCCACATTTCTCAGTATCTGGTCATAGCTTATATTGGATGGAATGAAACCATAATATGGGCAGCCAACAAAAACAAACCCATTAGAGGAAAACCCTACTTAAAGCTGAGGCCTGGAGGGAACCTAATTCTGGTTCAATTCATTTAGTTGAATTATTTAGCTCAATTCAGATGCCCTGTCGATTCCCAATAAACCCTCAACCCTAATATGCATCGTCGTCCCATTTTATTTATTGTAGGGCCTTTCTCATCAAGAAACCGCTTTTACATCTCAACTTGGTTGACCACAAGGCACCGGACTACGATAATCCTCACCTATTGGTCAATGTTATTTTTCTTATACGATTTACATTGTACATCATATACATGCCCTTGCCAGATACTGTCCACATTGCATTTTGTTTACATAATTTTTTTAATAATTTTTTTATATAAAGAGAAAATAAGAAGGGCATTAGTGAGGTGGCATAGAGAGTGCGTGTAATCTTAGAGCTCTCTTCAAACATCAATAACAAAAAACACAAGCAGATGAATCATTTTTACAAGATATTTAGATCCATATAGTTATTTTTTTGAATTCTTAAAACATCAGTAACAAAACACACAAGCAGACGAATCATTTTTACCAGATATTTAGATCCATGTAGTTATTTTTTTGAATTCTTAGCTTTAGAATTTTGATGTGAAGAAGTGTATATTTGCACAATACACTGCTACTTCCCCAAAATTTGTAAAGTAAAACCCTGCATAAATCCATAATATTTAACTGCCAAACTTTAGAATATTTAGAAATTTTGATGTGAAGAAAGGTATATTTGCACAATACCCCGCTACTTCCTCAAAATTTCAAAAGAAGAACCCTGCATCGCCAAAAATCCAACACATTTACCTGCCGAACTTTAGATTATCAAGTTTGATGACCATTAGAACTTGAGGAGAATAAAGCATCATAACCCCGAAAGTAGAATTCAACCTCAAGACTTTGTATGCAGTCTACCGGGATATTTTTCATAGTAGGGTTATAATAGAAAAGGGATAATTTATTGTTTCATTTGAGGACCAATTTTTTTGGTCGAATACATTAAGCATAGGCACAATTTTCTTTCTTGTTCTTCATCCAATATCTGTATTGCTCTGAGATCAAAACTAATCTCAATTTAAGCAAAGGTGACAGAACAAAGACATAGGATAGGGGAAATATTGTTCTTTGCCAAAGCTTGCCTCGGTCGACATCAACATCAATTTTTGTTCTTACACCCAAACTCATGGTAAAGCTAGAGAAGGATAGCAGGAAGATCATTAAAGAAACATCTGGTACATAGAAGGATAGTAGGAAGATTATTAAAGAAACATCTGATACAGAGGAATTAACTAAGAAGGCGTGGCTAACCTACCTACCTATGCCAAAATTTTGATTTGATTGATTCAAATTTCAAAGCAATTGTTTCAATTTTTAAAACAAGTCCTAATGACACAAGTCTGAACTTGGAACAAGTTATAGAGGGGGAATGCATTTTTTTTTTGGAGATATGTGAAGATTATTTTTCTAATATTTTTTGGAAGAACACATAACATAGAGGGCTATTTAAATATGTTTATGGCCGTATTGTGAGGGTTATCCAGGGTCGTTTTCAAATGTCATTTGAAAGGGCCTCTAAAATGGTATGAGACAACAACTCTCTCTCCCTCACATGTTTTATTTTGGGATTGTATATTTGTTTTTCAGTATTGAAGTGGTAAGACTTGTGGCTCCCTTATTTTCTCCATATGCTGAGTGTGTGAGCAATTTCCTTTTAGATGTGAAGTGTGTGAGCAACTTTCTTTTTGAATAGATAGAGTTTTACAATGACCTAATACAAAAAATAGTATGGACTCTTAGCATCTAATCGAACTTTAAGAACTTGAGATTATTGAATCTTCAGAGGATCCAATTAACAACTCAGGTTGTTATGACATTTTGAAACACGGAGATTAAAAACATCAAAAATATCTAAAATTGTTTCTATATCCATAATTTCATTTAAAAATCTTGTCTTCATATTGAAATCTTAACTACCATATGCTTCCAAACACTTGGAAATTAAAAGCCCAGGACTAAATTGAAACCTAACTTCATGAATTGAAAATCTCTTTCCAAAACCTAACTACCAAAAATCTCATTCCAAAAAGTAAATTTTTCAATGCTCTATTACATGTGTAGAATTGTGAATTCCTCCACCGCGGAAGTTGAACGCCAATAATACCTCTGATGCAAGTTTATTTTGTACAATGCTAAAAATAGAGTTGTGAATCCGTGAGCTTGGTTTACCAGGTTTATCTTGTATAATGTTAAAAATAAAAACTAACCTACTATTTATATTTGCAAAATTGTGTAGCAATTAAAATGCCAAAAAGTTTTCATTCTGATATTTAATGAGTATTAAAATTTGGAATAAACTAAGCGTGGAGAAAATGGATATTTATTTGGTATTACAATCAGGAATAAACTAAATAGGTAGCGAATGGATATTTATTTTCCCAATAAATTTGAGTTGAATTTGGTGAAATTTTGAAGCATAGTCAAAACTTCACTATGAGCCGAGTACCATATCCTATTACACCATTTTCCCACTCTAAATAGAGTTTGAGGCATTGATTAATTTTAAACTTTGAATTCCTAAACATAGAGGAAAGTTTGTTACACCTTTGAATCCTTGAATGAATTCCTCAATATAGAGGAAAGTTTGTTACACCTTTAATCAACTTCTTATTATAAAAATTGATTAAATGTTTATCTTCGATAAGTTCAATACATGGAGTGAATACTTCACATGAATGGAATTATAGAAAGGATACACACAAGAATCACTAGATAATTTTGTATGAGTTAGGGTTTTCAATTGGTCTTTTTTTAAATGCAACATTTAACACAATATCGTGTTGTTTTACAACAATTGAACTCAAGTACCGAGGTTAATAATTATTCCTTCCAACCACTCAAGCTAAACCCAATAGACAACTTAAAATAGACATGAAATCATTCAATTATTCACGTCTTGATTATTCTAAACAAATTGTGTGTATATATTGATTACAATGAGAAATCATATAAAGAGTATTGATAAGGTTTGGTGTTTCAATGGTTATCTCAACTCGAAGGTTTTTCCTCATCTTTTTATAAGTGAATTTTGTAAGCACTATTGATGGAACTCCATTCTTGAGAGTACCTAATTGTGACTTAACAAGTCATTATACACAACATCCAACCTCCATTTGTTTATACTCTAATAGTCCTTGGAATATTAAAAACACTAAATAATCTCCATTTGTTTGTATTCTAATAGTCCTTGGAAGATTAAAAACACTAAAAATTTATTTAATTATGAATTGGTATTTAAGCATTGGTGTTCTTTAAGGGAGAGTTTTTTTGCCAGCGTATGGAGGGAAGCCATGTGTCAATGTATGTAGCAATGCGGAGATGTTTCGAAACGTTCCAGTCGAACCTCTTATCTGGCAACGCCGATATCGTTCAGAACGTTCTAGATGACAAAAGAACAACTTAGATCATTGGAGATGAAGAACCACCTTTATCATAATCGCGACACTCCTGGCCTCGGTCTTTTTTGCCCGGATCTAGGAATCCATCATAGTGCCCTATGGCAGTCGAGGCCATGGCTGGAAATGATGGAAAAATTGCCGAAAAAGTCGTTGCAGTGCCTTGTCCCAGTCGAGGCCATGGCTGGAAATGATGGAAAACTTGCAGAACAAGGATTAGGAGTCTAAACATTCAGTTCTAACCATATCGACCTGCATCCCAGTTCAGATGCAAACATTTCAGTGAAATGGAATAAGCGTGCCCAATGAACTAAATCGCCTTTCTGGTAGGGAAGCTTTGCACCGACATGCTGGAAGTCAAGAAACAAGTCATGTATGAGGTCTGTTTGCTTGTAAAGTGAGAGATGTATAACTGTCCCAACATCATCAACGTCGGTGCTATTCCACAGTTGGTGCCCCTGCTCTCATCTGAAGGCTCTAAGACGCAAGAAAACAATGCGTCCAGAGTTGTGGAAGTTGGCGTGATGCCTTTGCTGGTGAAACTTCTGACAGAAGAGGACTGTGAATGACCGGGCCTGGATGAAAATGACTTTGTTTGCGCTATGTCGTCATGGAGGTGGAAAAATTTAAGATTTAAAAAATAAAAAGATAAAATGTTATATATATTTTCTCTTAATTCTTCATTTGAATTAACTATTCAGGGGTTTTGTTATGTTAATTAACGTAGTAGCACAATAGTTGATTGAGGATTGAATCTAGGTAATGACATTGTTTTCACTGAGTCGTGATCGAAGAGCCCAAGAAAAAGGAGAAATATAAGAGTAGAGAGCGCAGGGAACGATGGAGGGAAGAGTTTTGTGATGAATTAATACATAAGAGCAACGGTAGAATTAGACGAGCTAAAAGCAGAAGTAGAAGCAGAGACTGGTTTCAGAAAGACCCCCTCCCACTTCACCACCATAGTAGGGATTGGGGTAGCAGAGATGTGATGAGGAGCGGAGTGAGAAACACACCGAGCATGCAAGGCACCGTTTGTTAAGTTGCTCCTGAGTATGACAATGGGTTGCCACTAAAAAAATTCAGCCACTTCCACTGCTTCCTCCAATGCAAAGCTCAATATCTTCGACTGAACTCATGGGTTTTCTGCTTCTTTTTTTTCAATGGTGGGTCTTCTTCTTACAGATTGTGCAACTTTAGAGGCAGATATCTCTGTGCTTATTTATCATACTTACTCCACGCTCTCTTCTTCGATCCCTGCCCCAACGTTGAAAGGTAGCATGGACAAGTTACAAGAAATTTCATCGCTGAAAATTTTGAAGCTTTTATACAATCTAATATTTATAAACCATACAACATAGGTATTTTAAATATAATCTTTCATAACCATACAAACCCTGATTTTGACCAACTAAAAAATAGGGTAACCACAATGCAGCCTCAAGCTCTCCTACAAAACAACAACAAAACTTATCATATCATATATCATATGTGGAGTCCTACTATATATTAACCTGGAATCCGAATTGTATCATAGTTGCAGGGAATCTTACCCATGCTTTCAGATCCCTCAATATCCATCCATATTGATGGACCCATTTCACAGTTGACAACCCATTATTTCCTGCTTATTCAACAAAGATGATATGTATTCGAAAGAAAGACGAACCCTACTGGGTTGATTCGTTCCAAGTGAGAGGGGTCAAATCTCGCTCCCTATGGGGTTCCCCCAATGTGAATTGTTTGTTTTAAACCCCTAAATCGAAATTGTTGTTAGAGCCCCGAAACTGAGATGGTCCAATCTACTTGTAAATGATGTGTCCCTTGATTCTAGTGTCATCTTTTGGGGGCAAAGAGAAAGCTTTATAAAACTCATTAAGGAAGTTTTATAAGGAAGGTATGGGCATGAGAGATCCAACACTGAAAAGTGACCTACATAAACATGCAAAGTGGAGGAAGACACTAGAGGAGTTGTCGATGAAAATGGACCTTTTCAACACACTTGTGCATTGTTTTGTGAAACTAGCAGTTGAACCTTTCACCCTAAAACGTGTATCCTTGACATGCACACCATGTGGTTTCACTTGAATTTTTATCTATATAATTTTTTTTCATTACAGAGCTGGGGGTTCCACTCGATTCTTTCTTGATATTTATGTTAGCTTTTACTTTTCAATATTTAAGCAGACAATGGAGTAGGTGTCAAGATATCTCTATGCAATGCTATGGCTTAGGTTCTGTTCAATGTGTGTTTTGATTGGATATATCTATTGTGTATTTTAATGGCTAACAAATGCCAACATATCACCACATGAAATCTTTGAATTCGGAGATAGTGGTCCAAGTTTGGACCCTTTATTTCCCTGTGTTATGCCTTTATTTGTTTGATTTTATGATGTCTCCCTGTAATGCATTCAAATGTTTTTTTTTTCTTTTTTTCTTTTTTCTTTTTCCGCTCTTATGTCGATGTCTGTATGTAGCATACAATTGAGGATTGTTTATTCAGGAGTTTTTCTAATACAATGTAGTCTTGTAAGAATAATTTTTTATCACTTTGTCATTTCATTAGATGTTTTCATTTCAAGTACTACATTATGGAAATATATATTATTGTTAAAGAAATGTGTATGCCATTTATTGATGTTCTGAACTTCTGATGTGATCTTGTAAGAATAATGTTTTATCACTTTGGCATTTGTCATTTCAATAGATGTTTTCATTTCCAGTAATACATTATGGAAATATATATTACTGTTAAAAAAATGTGTATGCCATTTAATGATGCTCTGAACTTCCGAGTCATGGCTTTTATGGAAATTCACAAAGTGGATAGTGGTTGTTGTTAAAATTATGGATTTCATTCCATTCTCCAACTTCACTAACATTCATATCTACACTAATAACTAAAGCTCACACTCGAGTGAAATTCATAACTTGAATCTATTTAATGTTGCCTGCCTTAAAAATAACAACATCACCATTGTGTCATTTGTGGTTGGCATGTTCATTTTGCAGGGGTTAGTGCCAATTTGCCATGATTTTTATTGTGCTCGCAAATAATCATATTGTGTTATTTTGATTTATTTGGGGCAACAAAAAATCATGTCAAGAAACAAATACTTTATCCTTTTCAATGGTCAACATATACCTAATCAGTCCCCGAGGTGTAGGACAGTCGGTGACGGAGTGTGTTGTTAAGCCACTTCGTGATGTTAAAGTCACCGGTTCTAAACCTGCGGGGACAAAAAAAAAAATCCAACAATGTTAAGGGTTGGTGTGGCTCAGGCTGGGTGCGATCCCCGGGTGATTTTGACGGCTTAGATGCCCTTGAGTCGCGGTTTCTCAAGCCACAGGTTAATCGCAGGTCCTGCACAAATTAACAAAAAAAAAAAAAACATATACCTAATCAGAAGAACTTATAGAATATATGTGATCCATGGAAAACATTTCCATCATATCATTGGAAACTTCGGTGCATGAAATTAGTGCCTAAAACAACCAGCTCCAAGTTAGAAGAAAAAATAAGAGGTGTTCAGGGGACTGGTTCCAATTGAAGCTTCACTTGGATTTCAAGAAGATTCTAGCATCCTCCCAATACAAAACACTACCATTTATTTTCATTATGAAGTGGTTCAACCTCTTCCCCACAACTTGGGTAAAAAATGCAATGTTATTTGTATTGTAAATTGTAATAATTGAGGATGAATCTCTACTATGATAGTTACGCCCTTGGAGTTAAAAACTTTCCAATTTATTTAAAAAACTCTAAAAAATAATTATCTACAAGGTTAGCCTCTATAAATTATCTTATTTATTTAATAAAAAACAATTTTCAATCTCTCATCAATAAATGTCATTTGTTTTCCCATTGCAATTAATGCACACTTGAAGGAGGTATGAACATGAATATCAATTTTTTTTTTGCTGCTATGTTATTCTAATATATTTTAACACTCCATTGAAAAAGAACGAGATATTAATTTCATATTAAAGCACAAGTTAAGGTGTGAATGAAATATATTATGAGAAATGATTATTGAGTATGAAACATCAAAACACATGCATATAATTATTGAGTATGGTCTTTGATACGTGCATATGCTTCTACTTGTGTCCAACAACGAAAAGGGTAGGACAAAACATTTGAATCTAATTGTCTACATTTTATTCTGTAACAAAAAGTTTTATTATTGTTATCATTTTAAATTATATAAGAATTAGTTTTTTGTTAAGGAGGTGTTTATGAAGGTAGTGGTCTTATATATAAATATATATAAAGTTTTATTAACGTTATAATTTTAAATTATATAATATTTAGTTTTTATTAAAAACACGTTTATGAAGGTAATGATTTTTTTTCTTTTATATATAATGTTTATGAAGGTAATGATTTTTTTTCCCTTATATATAATGTTTATGAAGGTAATGGTCTTATATATATATATGAGACTGTTTCTGTTATTTTTAAATATATTATATAAATATATATGTGAGAGAATAATACACAAGTTAACAAACAATCACTTACATCAATCACATCATGTTTGTTGACTCTTTGGAATAAATTTTATGAATTTAAAATCCTTTTTTAATATTTTTTTTCAAAACCTATACAATTGTTATACCATTCCACTTTTCACATTTTATCTCTTCAAATAGTTTACATAACATTAAAATATCATCTCCTCTCTTTGCAATTATAAACTTCATAATAATACATTTAAATTTTCTTCCTTATTAATGATGCAAGATACCGTGTGCATCCTTAATGTGCTTCAAATAAGTATTTGTACATTTAATTATGTATGCCTTCCCCAACTGCGATAGCTTGAATTCCCTGTAACTACCATAACTTGAATCTCTTTACTACTACCGCTTATTAACTCATCCTCTCAAATTGCTCTATTTAAGCAAAGACATGGGATTTTAATAGAGGTGATATGCAAAGATCCATATTTGTGAAGGATTTTAAGAAATTATTTTTTATAAGGTAGTGGGAAATTTTGTGAAAATTAGGTCACAATGTGCCTAGTTGACTTAGGTCCATTGGTCTTCATATAAGCATTGGTGCTTCATGATCAATGAGCATTAGAGAGGAAACAACACAAAAAAGAACCCATCGAATAATGGTGTTCTCAATTATCCATAAAAGAGTATTGAGGGATGTTTGTTTTCAAAAAAATGCCCTAGGTTGCAATGTATGGTGTGTAGTTTATTAGATACACTATACACGATGCAACACATATCTTATATTTTTAGCATCAATGATTTGTATATAATACCAAATATACATTATTATATCATACACCATATTTATTATTGTATAATGCATTATACAATTAAAAAAATGTAGTTGTCCTAATTGATGTGCCTATGTATCATAAGCATGTTTGGGCATCAAAGACAAGGGCTCAATGGTGCATTGATGTTAGCAATGCACTGTGACTAGGGTAGAAGTGAAAAATCCATTATATTTTCATTTTCATGTTCACTTTTTACTCCTAATTTGGTGGTGCATTTAGTCCAAATCATCAATGCCCCATCATAGCTTTAGTAAGCACCACACCTCTTCATTTTTGTCCCTTGTTTTTGTGACTACGATGAAGACATGTTTTTGGAATTCATTCTAAAAAATTCTTATTGATCAATTCTTTATGGAACCTAATGCACAACTTGTAATGTACGTAGGGAGGATAATATGGGGTACCTAGGGAGGTACCCATGGGGATAATGAATGTAATGTGGCCATAATAATGGAATATGCCTACTATGTAATTAAAATGAAATAATATAATAATAAGGGGTAGTTGGCATAAACCCCTATAGATACTCAATAGAAAGTATAAATACACATGAGTATCATTGTATTAGAGGTGTGTTGAATTGTATTGTCTTGTAGCAAGCATGACTTTTGGAGTGATTCCTCCCATACATAATGATTGATGGTGTTACCCTACCCTAAGGGTTCTTCTCTATATATCCTTGTGTTGTTCATGGTGAATGTTTTGGGTATATTTGGAGTTTAAGGGTTTATTTATAAAGTTAAGGATATATTCTATCTTATATCTTTGAATTTCTACTACAAGTGGAATTAAAGCTCTTTCTTGGACATGAAGTGGTAGAATTTTTCTTTCTTTCTTTCACATATTTTTGATGGAAAAAGGGAGATGATAACATTCAAGTTGATTTTTGAAACTTTCTATGCAGAATTTGAAGAAACCAACCATTGATCCGAGTTCCTCTCTAAAAAACACCCCATTTCAAAAGAAATATCATCCAAAAAGGGATTCGAAAAGAGAAGGCATCATTGATTTAAAATCAACCTTTTTATAGGGGGTTTTTGACGACTGTGAATTTCATAGATTGGATATCTTTTGAAACAAATTTCAATCAAACTGGTGCCAATAGATCTCAAAAAGCAATGGAATTACATGATTGTGGTCATAATAGTATGTTTTTTTTCTTTTGTAGTATGCTTTTGTCTCTCTTCTTTGCTAGCATCTCCTCCACACTCATGCTCAAACTACAAAATATATGACAACTTGTGAAAAAGTGAACCCTTTTCCCTTGTACTACTAGGCTTTTGATAGCTACAATTAGGGTTAGGTTTAGGGTTTTGAAACCCTCTTGGAACCTCCATGATGGTTCTAAAAGTCTCTTGTGGATTCCCCACCAAAAATAACTCCCCATTTTTTAACTATGATGAACTAACATGGAAGTTTATGATTGTGACCTATCAAAAGTTGAACAAAATTTTCATCCCAAGTCCGTGGATGTTTATGATTGTAATCTCTCAAAAATTGAACTAAATTCCTATTCACTACCTATGTCTACCCATTAGTCAATTGATATCTTAAGTTTAATATCCAACTTCTCCTATAATGGAGTTCAAAACACACTAAGGAATATAGTATCTCTATAAAAATGATGCTCCTTGGAATCCCAAAGTGCTCTTAGACCCTTTAAAAGAATGATCTAGATTATTTTTAGAACGAAATGAAAGCAGAGAAATTACAATCAAATACTCATGTAAATTGCCAGAAACAGAGAAATACAACAATACTTGATTTCTATTAATGAAATAATTGTAAAGAGACTGTAAAAATACAAAGTGCAAGACTCACTAGAATGGTGGCAGCTTTATCTCTGAGAAGAGATGTGACGACTATGCTCATTCGCAAGAAGATAATTACAATGAGGCTCTGAAGGCCTTTTTATGATAAACATGAATGCCAACCCTAGACATCCAAAAACCTAACCCTAGGAGATGAAATGCCAAAAGTCATGTGGGCCACGTTTGGGTAAGTTAGTTCATTAACTTCCAGGGGTCATAACTTTTGCATATGATCTTCGTTTTAAGCGCGTGATAGCTCATTGGAAAGGTGTTTTTGAGAACTATGCATTATGCCATCTTTTAGGGCCCCAAAATGGCTCTGAAAAGTACAAAAATATGTGATGACATGAAAAGTTCCAAAATAAGCCAGTTGGATTAGGTGGGCGGCCACTAGTCTCCACCTAGAAGATGTGTAGGGCTTCAGACAGTGCCATAAGTGTAGAACCCACAATTACAAAGAAGCACAGAAGAACGTGCTGAACTAAAAACTGACAAGAGGAGCTAGTTGGAATAGGTGGGTGGTCACCAATATCCACTTGGATCAGTCCCCCCCCCCTTAGGAAGCAATGGTCTCCATTGCGTTGAGTGTCCAGGGAAGAGGGGAAAGTGTTTTGTGAATCTAAATCTTGGTGAGATGCATGCCTTGTTGGAGAAGTTATGCTGCTTGGTTTGTGGAAGATTGTCACAAACCTGTTATTAGCAGGGTTGAATATGTTCCACCAACCTATTTTCTATGGGTTTGATAGGGCATTGTGTAGGCACCATTGTAGGTGAAGAAACAATATCTTCTTTCTCTTTGGCAATATATTTTTGTTGGATAGAAGGTGTTGAAGCCGTCGTGGTTGTAGTGGTCTTTTGTGAATCCTTTGAATAGACAATGAAGAGGATGAATTTTTCAGTATGAGAGATTACCTTGTGACACTATTTTGGTGGAGCAAGAGTCGAAACTACCTCTGGTATCCTATAGAGTTGACCTCCAAGAGTAATAATGACACTACGAGGTCTAGAATCATAGACAACATGATGTTTCCACATATATGTTTGGCCCAAAACAATATCATAGACATCAAGAGGGGAAACATCACACACTGCCTCATCCTTGAAGGGATGGATTCCATAGAACATGTGACACTACTGGCTTCCACGAATATCTCATCCCTGGTGAAGCCACTTGACGTTGTTTGGATGCGGGTGTGGTGATGTTTACAACCTCAACTGTTTGACGACCTTAACTGAGATGAATTTCTTCTGGATCATGTTATCAACAATGAAATGCAACGGGGTCCCCTTCACCCACATCTGTGGATGGAAGAGGTGCTCCCCCTCTTTAGGATCTACTGGTTCTTCTRGTTGAATTGYTGTGGTCGCGATAGTAGCAGTGGAGTCTACGTCGATGATCTATTTGTTTTCAATATTTTMTGGATCAGATTCTGAATCAGGGTTCAGCTTCGTGTCTTTGACCTCATCCACCAATGAMTATTTTGAGTGACATTCATCAGTGTCATGCAAGGGGATTTTGTGGAATTCACACCACTTCCCAGYGTCATTCTTAGTCTTTCATTTACCCTTCTTGTCCYGTGTCTTGGACTGGTTGTCTAGAGGCTGTTGGTTAGGGATGTCTTTACCATGCTTTGGTTGTTGCATATTTGTAGACCCGAATTCCCATTTGTGCTGGTGCCTAAATTTCTGCTCRATTTTGACAACATATTGATAGGAAACTCCCAATGATGAGAGGTTTAGGAAATCCATTTCGGTTTGGATGTACCTATGGAGAGCCCCACGATATTTCAGAACTTGATGCTGCTCAGATTCTTTGATACCCAACTTGGTGCACAAGGTATGGAAAGTATTTTTGAACTCTGACACTGTTTGGCTCTTCTCTTGCTACAGTGTGGTCCATCTCATGTACTGGTCTTCATAGTTATCAACATGATAGTACTATTCCTTGACCGCATCCACAAAAAATATCAAATGGGCTTAGCTCCATATATTCTAGATTTCTCTGTGGAACTTCGCTCCCTGTAAGTTTCCCACCAATGTTTGACACGGGGAAGAGCCTTGAGGAGTGTGAATGTGATATTTTCCCTGTCGATTTTTTTTTGGACAGAGAAATAACCTTCTAATATATTTAACCATTTTTCTAGGGCATCTGCATATATCTGACCTTCAAATATGGGAATATCAAAATTAAATTGTACCTTGAAGGGAGAGGTTTCTCCAAAATGGTGGCTTGATGAAGATGTGCCTATTGCTATCAGTAGGCGTTAAAGGATGTGTGCAAAATTCTCTATCATTTCGTCCCTTTGTCGCGTGAGAGCTTGCTCAAGCAACATGTTAATAGAATCTTCTGCTCCACCATTTTTCTTTTCTGCCGCCATCGAGGGTTTCTTGGGCATGTGAGAGTGATTTTCCTCAAGAGAGACAAGCTCAAGACCCAACTGGCTATACTTGGACCTCGTTGGGGACATGCGCTGAAAACCGATCAAGAGCAGCCTTCTCTGATACCATTGATCCAAATTATTTTCGGAACGAAATGAAAGCAAAGAAATTACAATGAACTACTCATGTAAATTTCCAGAAACAAAGAAATACAACAATACTTGATTTCTATTAATGAAATAATTGTAAAGAGACTGTAAACATACAGAGTGTAAGACTCGCTAGAATGGTGGCAGCTTTATCTCTGAGAAGAGATGTGACGGTTACACTCATTTGCAAGAAGATAATTACAATGAGGCTCTGAACGCCTTTTTATGATAAACATGAATTCCAAAACCCTAGACATCCAAAATCCTAAACATAGGAGATGAAATGCCAAAAGTCATGTGGGCCCCGTTTGGGTAAGTTAGTACATTAACTTCCCGGGGTTGTAACTTTTGCATACGATCTCCATTTTAGGCGTGTGATAGCCTATTGGAAAGGTCTTTTAAAGAACTACACATTATGCCATAAAACACTATCTTAGTGGCACGCCAAAAAAACATTGTTTAGGGCCCCAAAATGGCCCTGGGAGTACATAAAGATGTGTTGACATGAAAAATTCCAGAATAAGCCTGTTGGATTAGGTGGGAGGCCACTAGTCTCCACCTCGAAGATGTGTAAGGCTTCAGATAACCCCAAAAGTGTAGAACCCACAATTACAAATAAGTAATGAAGAACGTGCTGAACTAAAAATTGACAAGAGGAGACAATTGGAATAGGTGGGTGTCCACCAATATCCACCTAGATCAAAGAACAAGCTTGCAACTTCTTGTCCTTGGACGATCTTCTTACCAATCATCAAAGCACATGTCTTGTTTAATCTATCTACTACCACATACATGTACTCATGCCATCTTCTTTTCCTCAACAAACCTTAAACAAAGTCCATGGACATACTTTCCCATGGGATCATAGACACTAAAGTTGGACTATATAGTCCTTGCTTCTTATAATTAGGCTTGATGGTACAACACATAATACATCCTCTGATAAATATAGGTACTTCTTCTTTCATATTGGGACAATAAACATACCTCTACAACTTAGCCATAGTATTCACAACACCAAAATGACCAACAACCTTGGAGGTGTGAGACTCCCTCATAAGTTGTACTCTTTCTTTCTTTCTTTGGTATGAAAATATTCTCCATATTGTAGAGTAATGAATCTTGGAGATGGTAATCGACACATGCTTGTTCGTTTTTCTTTGTAGTTGTTGACACACTTCCTTGAAGTCATTGTATTCTACATACTCATATCTATATGCTTCATAGGAAAATGGATTCATGTGCATCATGGCTCTAGAGCTATAATTTTTAGCGTTGGTGGCCTCGATAAAAAGTCAACTAACTTGTTGGTGTTCTTTCTACTATTGAATCACTAGATGAAATTGTTGTAGTAATCCCTTCCATTTATAATGTCTTACTTGTTGGAGCTTACTCTAAGCCCACACGTATTATAGAGGCTGGTGATCGATATGGATGATAGTCTCCATACCAAATGGATAGTTTGCCCACTTACTTACTGCCTGAACCATGACATAGAGATCCTTGTCACATATAGGGTAGTTCAATACTTGTCCATGCAATAGTTTTGAATGATAACAAACTAGTCTCCCCATTGCATGAGCATTACTCCCATGGCGTACCCACTAGCATTAGTTTCTATTTCAAAATACTTATGTAAGTTAGGTAGTGTTAGGAAAACTCACACTTCTTTATGTTTTCTAGTAGATGACATTTCCTTAGTTTCTCTAACACTTACTTCATAAATAACATGGCTTCTCCCAAGTAGATCTAAATATCATAATGTTGTCCAAATAAACTATGACAAATGAATCTAGGAGTATATGCAACACATCATTCATTAAATACATAAAAGTAGTTGGCACATTACTTAAACCAAAAAACACCGTTAACCACCTGTAAGGACCTTGCTTTGTCCTAAAGGAAATCTTCCAAGTGTCTTCTTCCTTGACTCAACTTCATGATATCCATATTTAAAATATAGATTGGTGAAGTATTTTGCATGCTACAACTAATCTAACAAGTGATCAATACATGGAAAATAATATTTATTCTTGAGAGTGAACTTGTTTATAACTCTATAATCAATGCACATCCGCTAAGTCCCATTTTTATTTGGCACCAAAATGACGAGGGAACTACACGATGAGGTATTTTGGTCTTATGACTCATTCCCAAAAGAATTCATGCAATTGTTTCTTCACTTCATCTTAATTTAATATACATTATTTGTATCTAGTGCTATATTTGGTAAAGGAGAATATGGTAGTAACTCTATCTTGTCGTCCACTTCCCTCTTGGGTGGAATTCCTTTCATATATTCGAACACTTCTCTATATACCTAAAAAAGTTCTTTCAATTGGCACTTTTGATCTTTTTTGCATCCTTTCAAGGATGCCTTCACACCTCTAAAATTGGCATCTTTTTGGTTTTGTCTCAAGAAAATAAGTACATGCTTCTTGGTTGAGTTGATCAATCTCTTATCTTGGTGTGCACTCACCAAAGAGATCTCAAACTTACCCTTGTGTGCATTGATGATGAGTGATTTACCATCCTTGATTAGGTGGTACTATTTGGCCCTTCTCGTGAAGATAAGATAAGATAATTTTATTAATGTCTGACTAATGACCACAAAAGTAGGTCAAAGGGATTGTTGAATACAATGATGTCATTACAAAGAAGGAGTACCGAATGGTCCCCTATAAATGCAAGATGCAAACATAGAAATGAAAGTAAATTGAAATAAGGGAAAGCCTTAGAGAGTGAGATCTGTACCACATCATTCATTAAATACATAAAAGTAGTTGGCATGTTACTTAAACCAAAAAACACTGTTAACCACCTAAAAGGACCTTGCTTTGTCCTAAATGAAATCTTCCAAGTGTCTTCTTCCTTGACTCAACTTCATGATATCCATATTTAAAATATAGATTGGTGAAGTATTTTGCATGCTACAACTAATCTAACAAGTGATAAATACATGGAAAACAATATTTATTCTTGAGAGTGAACTTGTTTATAACTCTATAATCAATGCACATCCTCTAAGTCCCATTTTTATTTGGCACCAAAATGACTAGGGAACTACACGATGAGGTATTTTGGTCTTATGACTCATTCCCAARAGAATTCATACAATTGTTTCTTCACTTCATCTTAATTTAATATACATTATTTGTATCTGGTGCTATATTTGGTAAAGGAGAGTATGGTAGTAACTCTRTCTTGTCTTMCACTTCCCTCTTGGGTGGCATTCCTTTCATATATTCGAACACTTCTCTATATACSTAAAAAAGTTCTTCCAATTGGCACTTTTTATCTTTTTTGCATCCTTTCAAGGATGCCTTCACACCTCTGAAATTGRCATCTTTTTGGTTTTGTCTCAAGAAAATAAGTACATGCTTCTTGGTTGAGTTGATCAATCTCTTATCTTGGTGTGCACTCACCAAAGAGATCTCAAACTTACCCTTGTGTGCATTGATGATGAATGATTTACCATCCTTGATTAGGTGGTACTATTTGGCCCTTCTCATGAAGATAAGATAAGATAATTTTATTAATGTCTGACTAATGACCACAAAAGTAGGTCAAAGGGATTGTTGAATACAATGATGTCATTACAAAGCAGGAGTACCGAATGGTCCCCTATAAATGCAAGATGTAAACAGAGAAATGAAAGTAAATTGAAATAAGGGAAAGCCTTAAAGAGTGAGATATGTGATGAGACATGGGAAACTTGTGACCTAGAGCTCGAAGACCTGCTTAGACAAGGAGATGCATTATGAGAGAAGATCCAAGGAAGAGAGGAACCATATGTGATGAAATAGGTCTGTCATGGAATGGACCCATTTATCCTACCATCCGAGGTTGATTGAAGAAAATTGAATATAGTGGGATGTATAGAGGGGGAATTGATGGGATGCATGAATTGTCCATAACGAAACTGACTTGAAGAGGTATGGGGGATCTCATCCATATCCTAGGAAGGGATTTGTTCTAGTCATGTCATTGAGATCTCAAGGGACAGGGGAAGGTCCCACGAGACTGCATTGATTTGGAGTTCAGAGTTGTGCTGGTGTTGGTTTGTCTCTTAGTGCCCCTACTAGAAGGTATCACTGTAAAGAAGGAGGTGATATGCCAAATAGGGTCTGGTCTTGTAGGAGGATGAAGAATATGGGATTGAAACCAGAGAGCCCCTTGTATGTATAAAGTAAGCGCCACTGATTGGAATAGTTGAAGAAGATAATGAGGTTTTGATCCCCCTTGAATAATAAATGAAACCGTCCCCTAATATCATAGTGGCAGTGGAAGATGAAGTTTTCCTCAGTCTCAACCTCCTATAACTGGCATAACTGATAGATCCTGTCTGGTCGGTCGATTTGGTGGTTTATGTCCACTCGAAGTCTATGGGATCCCACTATGAACCGGCCTAGCGAAATCCAAAGAGCGTGCGTCTAGTGGCATAGTGTATAATGTGGTCTAATGATGTACCCATTGATCAACTCTAAGAAGTGATCAACATAAAAGGCCATCTTTAGGTGTAACCCATCAGAATGAATGACCCAAGTGATCTAGATAAACAACATATAGATGTCTTCCTTGATGATCTTGTTCAACACCTGTCTCATCGATAGGAGGTGGCTAAGTGCATCCAAAGATTATCTAAACAAAGGGAGACAATCTATCTGAATGTGACATACTCCAAAATATATAAAACCCCGGTGAACCAACATAGTGCCCGAATCGATAAGATAGAAAGGGCAATGGTATCGAAAGAGTAGTAGGCCAAGTATGGGTATCGATCTCACCCTTTTTCCGAGTCGACTAAGATTTGGATACGATGCAGAAGAGAGACCAATATGAACATTGTCTCAAGTCGGAAGGGGTGAGCCCCAAACTCTACTAGAACGATGTGTTGAGGAACTGTATGCTTGCATCTAATGATGCATTGGAGGACAAGGGTTTGGAATATCTCAACTGAGGCCCAATCAGACTCGAGTAATGAAGGCCCCCAAATATCTAAGCCATAAAGAATAATGGTTCAGATAAGGGAGTCCATGATGGACATCTTGGATGAGATATCTTGAAAGTGGTGATGGAAACACTACCTCTCAAGAATAGCTAAATATTTGTAGCCCTTGGTGTTGTGAGACTAGAGAGTCGGTCTCAAAATGAAGAGAGGTCTAGAGAATTGTACTCCCAAGTATATGTATGTGTTGGAAATCTCAATCTCCTTCCCTTTGTATAAGAAATGAAGGCAAGTGGACATCTTTGATCAATTGAAGATCATAACCTTGGTTTTACCGAGGTTGACCGTCAACTGGCAAGGTCGCAGAATAAAGCTAAAGCATCCAACTGTCTCTATAATCCCTTTGGAGACGAGGCTAAGAGGACCACATCATCTATAAAAATAAAGATGGATATCAGAACCTGGTGGAGGAGGCACCCATCGATATCTTGGATATTCTCATTAAGAAAGGCCTCTAACTCATCAATACAAATTCTGAATAATGTGGGGGATAGGGGACAACCATGTTTAACCCCAATGGTACTCCTGATGAAATTTGATATTCTGTGAACTGTGTTGAGATGACCAAAACTCGACTCATATAGGAACATTATGGCATTCAGTAGGGTCGAGGAGATGACGATGTCTCTACGGTTCTAAAACAATGCTTCTCTTAGGACATAGTTGACATCCTTATGAAAATATATAAATCACGAGTAGACTTTTGAAGACCAATGTCATGCTTCCTCAATGATGGCTCAGAGGGTAAATATGTGATTGGTGGTCTAATGATTGGGTCTAAATCTTGCTTCTCCCCTAGCTCTGAGGTGTCTACACTAAAGCTCACTAGAGAGGTTCATATGGAGAACCATGGAATAGAGATTCAAGAATGTATGTCCAACCATGATCACCTTGTAATTGTTGGTATCTGAATTGGGGCCCTATTTGTGTATCGTGTGAATGATGTGATGAGATCGTGTTGAAGGAAAAATTGTATGGAACACATGGTTGAATAGATAAGCCAAGTGGGAAGTGAAATCATGAAGCCCATGCTTAAAGAAATCTTCATGGAAACCTTCCCCATCTACTTCTTTGCTACTATTCATCTCCCAAACGACCTCTCTGATGTCCCTCTTTAAAAACAAGAAGCATGAGGAGGGTGGGGAGATAACCCAAATTTGGGGCTATCCAAGAATATCATATAGAGTGGATACGTGGGAAAACATGTATCCATGGTCCAGATCATATGGAATGGGAAGCATCTTAGGAGGATGTTATACCAAAAGTTTTTAGGGGAGTGAGTGAGGGAATTAGATAAATCATATCTTCTCTAAGAGACAAAGAGGAATTTCTTGCAGCGGAGGATATGCTGATAGGAAGCCTTGAGGTTGGAGTAGGAGGGGTGGGCATGGGTAAAATCACGTTGAAGCTAGAAGTGGAGGTCTTTACATTCCTCATCATGCCTTCAGTTGATATGGCAAGAATTGTTCTTTTGGGAGGTGGAAGTGAAATGGGTGGAGTGAGGGTAGGACTTGGGTGTTTCATTCCAAATGGTGGATGAGAGGCAATTATACTTGGTAGAAGCATAATCAAGTAAGGAGAACTACGTTTCATAGGGGATAATCTATCGGAGGTGGGTGGATAAGGTGTCTAGGTCACCCTCATTGAATTAGAAGATAGAGTGGGGTGGGCCCTTAGGGCGGGTGTGGCGGGAAGGGGGGTGTCAGCTCAGAGAGAGAACAAAATAAGAGCATGGTCTAAGAGGGGGATGGGAGAAACAAAAAAATGGTGAATAAAGGGGAGGAAGTTATGGCTATATAGGAGATAGTCCACAACACTTACCCCTCCGCCATGAGGCCAACATGTGAAAAAGAGAGAATATGGGAAACATGGGAGCCTATTGAGGATCAACAAATCCTGAGATGCCCCTAAGTTTAAAATGTGTCGACCATAGGTTGTGAGTGGTCACAATGCATCATCGGACATCCAGTGCAACCCCACTGATTATGGATAAATATCTTGGATGAAAAACATGTCATCTGGTTGGTTGTGGAGGGGAATCTAGAGGTCTCTAGTGTAGGAGTTGAAGTCACCTAGGAGAACCACCTCTCTAATCGCCATGTATTGGGTGATGCTAACATGCAAGTCTATAAAGGGGTCCTCGTCAATCCCATTATGAATGGAATAAGATGAATACATTGGAGGGAAGTAACAAACGATGATGTAAATGTACCTTGGAAGGGGGGGGAAGCACAACAGACCCAAACCCACATAAACCTAGAAAACTCATCGGTGGAGATCAAATAAATCCTACTCTGGAAGGAATCTCTAACAAAGCAAGTGACTCCCCCTAAAACTTTGATGACACCTAAACTCATCTCCTATGTGCATGTTGAAAACTGGTGGTATCTTGTAATGTTTGGGAGAGGTCAAACATGGCTCTCATGTGTCTCAGTAATAAATCGTATCTCCGATGACCCAAGAGCATCATACAATATGCCTAACAATGACCAAAAAGAGCCATTTCCATTCCAACAACTGATGGAAATGCATGTGCCATGTCGTCTCTGTCTATAGGCCCATCATTTGGAGGCCCCATATTGAGGTACCCACCTGACTGGGAAAGAGACCCTGATGACTTCTCTAAGCTTCCTGATGACTTCCCATTTCCCTGATATACATATANTGGTTTTGTCTCAAGAAAATAAGTACATGCTTCTTGGTTGAGTTGATCAATCTCTTATCTTGGTGTGCACTCACCAAAGAGATCTCAAACTTACCCTTGTGTGCATTGATGATGAATGATTTACCATCCTTGATTAGGTGGTACTATTTGGCCCTTCTCATGAAGATAAGATAAGATAATTTTATTAATGTCTGACTAATGACCACAAAAGTAGGTCAAAGGGATTGTTGAATACAATGATGTCATTACAAAGCAGGAGTACCGAATGGTCCCCTATAAATGCAAGATGTAAACAGAGAAATGAAAGTAAATTGAAATAAGGGAAAGCCTTAAAGAGTGAGATATGTGATGAGACATGGGAAACTTGTGACCTAGAGCTCGAAGACCTGCTTAGACAAGGAGATGCATTATGAGAGAAGATCCAAGGAAGAGAGGAACCATATGTGATGAAATAGGTCTGTCATGGAATGGACCCATTTATCCTACCATCCGAGGTTGATTGAAGAAAATTGAATATAGTGGGATGTATAGAGGGGGAATTGATGGGATGCATGAATTGTCCATAACGAAACTGACTTGAAGAGGTATGGGGGATCTCATCCATATCCTAGGAAGGGATTTGTTCTAGTCATGTCATTGAGATCTCAAGGGACAGGGGAAGGTCCCACGAGACTGCATTGATTTGGAGTTCAGAGTTGTGCTGGTGTTGGTTTGTCTCTTAGTGCCCCTACTAGAAGGTATCACTGTAAAGAAGGAGGTGATATGCCAAATAGGGTCTGGTCTTGTAGGAGGATGAAGAATATGGGATTGAAACCAGAGAGCCCCTTGTATGTATAAAGTAAGCGCCACTGATTGGAATAGTTGAAGAAGATAATGAGGTTTTGATCCCCCTTGAATAATAAATGAAACCGTCCCCTAATATCATAGTGGCAGTGGAAGATGAAGTTTTCCTCAGTCTCAACCTCCTATAACTGGCATAACTGATAGATCCTGTCTGGTCGGTCGATTTGGTGGTTTATGTCCACTCGAAGTCTATGGGATCCCACTATGAACCGGCCTAGCGAAATCCAAAGAGCGTGCGTCTAGTGGCATAGTGTATAATGTGGTCTAATGATGTACCCATTGATCAACTCTAAGAAGTGATCAACATAAAAGGCCATCTTTAGGTGTAACCCATCAGAATGAATGACCCAAGTGATCTAGATAAACAACATATAGATGTCTTCCTTGATGATCTTGTTCAACACCTGTCTCATCGATAGGAGGTGGCTAAGTGCATCCAAAGATTATCTAAACAAAGGGAGACAATCTATCTGAATGTGACATACTCCAAAATATATAAAACCCCGGTGAACCAACATAGTGCCCGAATCGATAAGATAGAAAGGGCAATGGTATCGAAAGAGTAGTAGGCCAAGTATGGGTATCGATCTCACCCTTTTTCCGAGTCGACTAAGATTTGGATACGATGCAGAAGAGAGACCAATATGAACATTGTCTCAAGTCGGAAGGGGTGAGCCCCAAACTCTACTAGAACGATGTGTTGAGGAACTGTATGCTTGCATCTAATGATGCATTGGAGGACAAGGGTTTGGAATATCTCAACTGAGGCCCAATCAGACTCGAGTAATGAAGGCCCCCAAATATCTAAGCCATAAAGAATAATGGTTCAGATAAGGGAGTCCATGATGGACATCTTGGATGAGATATCTTGAAAGTGGTGATGGAAACACTACCTCTCAAGAATAGCTAAATATTTGTAGCCCTTGGTGTTGTGAGACTAGAGAGTCGGTCTCAAAATGAAGAGAGGTCTAGAGAATTGTACTCCCAAGTATATGTATGTGTTGGAAATCTCAATCTCCTTCCCTTTGTATAAGAAATGAAGGCAAGTGGACATCTTTGATCAATTGAAGATCATAACCTTGGTTTTACCGAGGTTGACCGTCAACTGGCAAGGTCGCAGAATAAAGCTAAAGCATCCAACTGTCTCTATAATCCCTTTGGAGACGAGGCTAAGAGGACCACATCATCTATAAAAATAAAGATGGATATCAGAACCTGGTGGAGGAGGCACCCATCGATATCTTGGATATTCTCATTAAGAAAGGCCTCTAACTCATCAATACAAATTCTGAATAATGTGGGGGATAGGGGACAACCATGTTTAACCCCAATGGTACTCCTGATGAAATTTGATATTCTGTGAACTGTGTTGAGATGACCAAAACTCGACTCATATAGGAACATTATGGCATTCAGTAGGGTCGAGGAGATGACGATGTCTCTACGGTTCTAAAACAATGCTTCTCTTAGGACATAGTTGACATCCTTATGAAAATATATAAATCACGAGTAGACTTTTGAAGACCAATGTCATGCTTCCTCAATGATGGCTCAGAGGGTAAATATGTGATTGGTGGTCTAATGATTGGGTCTAAATCTTGCTTCTCCCCTAGCTCTGAGGTGTCTACACTAAAGCTCACTAGAGAGGTTCATATGGAGAACCATGGAATAGAGATTCAAGAATGTATGTCCAACCATGATCACCTTGTAATTGTTGGTATCTGAATTGGGGCCCTATTTGTGTATCGTGTGAATGATGTGATGAGATCATGTTGAAGGAAAAATTGTATGGAACACATGGTTGAATAGATAAGCCAAGTGAGAAGTGAAATCGTGAAGCCCATGCTTAAAGAAATATTCATGGAAACCTTCCTCATCTACTTCTTTGCTACTATTCATCTCCCAAACGACCTCTCTGATGTCCCTCTCTAAAAACAAGAAGCATGAGGAGGGTGGGGAGGTAACCCAAATTTGGGGCTATCCAAGAATATCATATAGAGTGGATATGTGGGAAAACATGTATCCATGGTCCAGATCATATGGAATGGGAAGCGTCTTAGGAGGATGATATACCAAAAGTTTTTAGGGGAGTGAGTGAGGGAATTAGATAAATCATATCTTCTCTGAGAGACAAAGAGGAATTTCTTGCAGCGGAGGATATGCTGATAGGAAGCCTTGAGGTTGGAGTAGGAGGGGTGGGCATGGGTAAAATCACGTTGAAGCTAGAAGTGGAGGTCTTTACATTCCTCATCATGCCTTCAGTTGATATGGCAAGAATTGTTCTTTTGGGAGGTGGAAGTGAAATGGGTGGAGTGAGGGTAGGACTTGGGTGTTTCATTCCAAATGGTGGATGAGAGGCAATTATACTTGGTAGAAGCATAATCAAGTAAGGAGAACTACGTTTCATAGGGGATAATCTATCGGAGGTGGGTGGATAAGGTGTCTAGGTCACCCTCATTGAATTAGAAGATAGAGTGGGGTGGGCCCTTAGGGCGGGTGTGGCGGGAAGGGGGGTGTCAGCTCAGAGAGAGAACAAAATAAGAGCATGGTCTAAGAGGGGGATGGGAGAAACAAAAAAATGGTGAATAAAGGGGAGGAAGTTATGGCTATATAGGAGATAGTCCACAACACTTACCCCTCCGCCATGAGGCCAACATGTGAAAAAGAGAGAATATGGGAAACATGGGAGCCTATTGAGGATCAACAAATCCTGAGATGCCCCTAAGTTTAAAATGTGTCGACCATAGGTTGTGAGTGGTCACAATGCATCATCGGACATCCAGTGCAACCCCACTGATTATGGATAAATATCTTGGATGAAAAACATGTCATCTGGTTGGTTGTGGAGGGGAATCTAGAGGTCTCTAGTGTAGGAGTTGAAGTCACCTAGGAGAACCACCTCTCTAATCGCCATGTATTGGGTGATGCTAACATGCAAGTCTATAAAGGGGTCCTCGTCAATCCCATTATGAATGGAATAAGATGAATACATTGGAGGGAAGTAACAAACGATGATGTAAATGTACCTTGGAAGGGGGGGGAAGCACAACAGACCCAAACCCACATAAACCTAGAAAACTCATCGGTGGAGATCAAATAAATCCTACTCTGGAAGGAATCTCTAACAAAGCAAGTGACTCCCCCTAAAACTTTGATGACACCTAAACTCATCTCCTATGTGCATGTTGAAAACTGGTGGTATCTTGTAATGTTTGGGAGAGGTCAAACATGGCTCTCATGTGTCTCAGTAATAAATCGTATCTCCGATGACCCAAGAGCATCATACAATATGCCTAACAATGACCAAAAAGAGCCATTTCCATTCCAACAACTGATGGAAATGCATGTGCCATGTCGTCTCTGTCTATAGGCCCATCATTTGGAGGCCCCATATTGAGGTACCCACCTGACTGGGAAAGAGACCCTGATGACTTCTCTAAGCTTCCTGATGACTTCCCATTTCCCTGATATACATATAGGGGCTACAAAACACTAAATCATAGAGATCAGGAGGTGCTACATCAACTTCTATTTCATCAATACCAATTGAATTGATTGGAAATCCAACCTTATAATGCATGGAAAATTTTAACCTTGCATCAGTTTATTCACCCAACCCAAATGGGTGAATAACAAAACTTACTTACCAAGTCCTCTGCAATGAGGTTTGTCTGTGGACCAAAAAAAAATAGAGAATTGACCTTATTCTTCTTGATTTTAATCTTGATATGGAATAACTTAGTCATCTCGTATTCCTCTTTTTGATGGAAGCTACTGAGATTCACATCCTTCTACACCATCATGTAGACAACCTTTTCATTCACATCTGAGCTGATTTCTGTCTCCCTTCCCACTTCCATTAGAATATTCTTCTTCTTGGATTGATCATGCTTGTCACTCTTGGGATTCAACAATTGATGCATTTCTTGACATTTGTATTTTGTGTGATCATTAATTTTGTAATGGTCACCATGACTATTAGGTTGGGTCCTCACACACATGTGTAGAGGATGTAGTCTTCTTATTTTCCCCTTATTCTTTCTTCTTCTCACCCTTTTCGAAATCTCCATGCTTGTTTAACTGCTTCAAATAGTTTGCTTACCCCTTTTTATTTTCTTGTTAGATTCAATGCATTGGGATTGTACATAAGCCTAAAAAATGGTCATGAGTTTGAGTAGAATAACTTACCCTTATGTGACTTTGAAGACCACCCACATCTGGGTTCCAAGTATTTTTTCCCAATTAAATAGCTTTCTTCCAAAACTCTATACTATACTCTTGTACATCTTGTCCTTGCCTCTACCAATATTAATGTCATCAAATCCTCTGGTCCTCTTCAAACCCAATAGAGTAAGATTTGGACTTGAGGAGGTCTTTGAATAACTCCCACTTAGTTATTAATGGTTCTTCCCCCAACCTGAGGGCCTTGGTGTAGCTTTCCCACCAACTTTTTGCATGGCCTTGTAGTTTAAGTCTACCATTTTTGTTTTTGTTCCTCTTGTACATTATGCACATTGAAACAAGCTTCTAATTATTTCAACCAAAATTTCAACTTAAGTGCATCTACCTCGACTTCATAGGGCTTTATCTTGACCTTCAATTCCATTTTAAATAGGTTTTGAGAATATTGACCATTGTAGTCTACTTTTTTGAGCTTTGGTTCTTACTTCTCTTTCCTTGGCTCCTCACGATATTTTGGTTTCTCATGAGACTAAGGTTTCTTTGAAAAGGGACCATTTTTTTCTCAAGGGAGGCCATGAAGCTAGCCATGCTCTTCGAAATATCAACTTATTTTGATTTCAACCTTGTAAATATTATTTCACCTTTATCTATAGGTCTTTCTTGGTGCTCTTATTCCATGTATGACAATTGTAGTTGCTTCTTAACCTTTCTTGTGGAAATATCAAGATTGATAAGCTAAAAATCTCCCATAGGCTTGGATTTTTTGAGATGGGTAAGAATATACTACACTCAAGCAACCAAAATCCTAATAAAACCTTCTCTGATACTAATTTTATATGTAAATCACTTTGGATATTTCAATGGTCAATGTTGGCACCCAAGGTTTTGAAGAAGTTTCACATGTGCCGCACATCAATATTGTTCTCTCACCCATGAATATACATTGCACGATACCAGGAAGGATCAACATCAATGCCAACAAAAGGAATACTGCATGTGCCAAACTATTTTTGTACTGTGCACAAGGAATCAATAAGAGATGACATGAAGACCAAATCTGAGTGTATTTTCAAGAATATTTGTAATTGATTGTTATAACAACCTGAATGATCATGGGAAAAGGTATGGATGAGATGATAAGTTAGTTAGGATTTCCACACTTCAAAAAATATATGGGGTATCCATGCGGACACATAAAGTGTGTGGGAATTTTGTTCACTCAAGAGAGTGGAGTAGAGTAGTCGAAAGAGGAGATACAGTTCATGATGGTAACACAGAGTAGATTGGAACACCAAGAGAGAGTTCCACATCCAATTTTTTCCTAGTTTTGCATGAGTTTGTAATAGAGATAGAAATTGTGTATGAATGAAAAAGAGAGACTAGAGTGCATGACATAGATCTCAGTTATGAATGTGTATCTGAATGAATTTGAAGTTAATGAGTGAAATATGAAGTCCTTTCTCTCCACGTTCTTATGTGTTACATTTTGAATATACGTTTGTTTATTTTCTTATGGATGATAACCTGGTACTTAGTGATGAATGGATGAATGGGGTTTATTCTTGAGAGGTTTTCCTATATGTGTTGTCCCTTTGCATTCGACACAATATTAGTGGTCTATGTGATTCTCTTGGCGTCTCAGGTGAGATCTTGTTTGTTCCTTCACTGTAGATTGAATATGATGGGTCTTTAGAGTAGAAAAATATCCAACATTCATCTCACCAAAACAAATCTAAACTTAAACCACGACAATAATCCTATGCTTGACTATAAAGTTATCTTTTTGTATTTAACACTTCAACATAAATACAAACATGCCATATGGATTCTTGAACTATCATGACATATAAAATAGAATAAAATAGCAGAGACACACAATGGAAGACAAATATTTACCTTATAAACACATACAATAAAACCAACATTGTTATGAAGGGTCGTGCCTTCTGTCTTCTTGTATTAGAGATATTACAATATTATATATTACAAAGATTTTAAAGATTATTTTTAAGCTATGGGATGCCATGGTTTTCTACAATCCTCTATAATAGTCTTATGTCTCTCTTCTTTGTTAACATCTCCATCACACTCTTGCTCAAACAATGGAACAACCAACAACTAATGAGAAAGTGAACCTATTCCCCCTACTCTGCTAGGGTTTTTATAATTAGAATTAACATTATGTTTAGGGTTTCATAACTCTCTTGGAGCCTCCATGATGCTTCTAGAAGTCTCTAATGGATTCCCCCATGTTAGTATCTCCCTTTATTAAAATCATGGTGAGCTGACATGGTTGTCATTTGGACATGTGGGGAATATTTGGATCATCACCTTGTCGAGGCCATAACTTTTGTAGATAAAATCCATTTTAGGTGCATGATAGCTTATTGGAAAAATATAAATTAGAAACAATTCCCACTATGGATGAGGAAATACTTTGACAACTCATCTAACACGAGCATTGAAAATTTTGTTTAGGGTGTCAAAAACATAACAAAAGTTGATGACATGAATCCAACAAAATCAACGCCCTCTGTTATATGTACACAATTATGATCTTCAAGTCATCTATAGCATCAATAGATTCATATGGTAATTATGCAAATCCATTTTGGATTAACTGCAATGTGCCAAGGGTAGACAACACACAGGCCCATGTGATTGTAAGTAGGATGTGTCTACTTCACCTAGTGATGGTGTTGAGGTTGGTGGTGGATGTGGTGGTGCTAATTTAGGTGGTGATGATGCCTCAATATGTGGTTGATCTGAAAATCTTAAGTTACCAAGCTAATCATTAGTTCTTCATTGATAACTAATCTTTTTCAGTTTCTAAGATATTTAATTTGACAGTGCACTTCATAATGTAATGCGATTGCTTCTTTTAACTAAAATTTTAACATGCGAGTTAGTTTATGTACTTTTACTGCATCCAGATCTTAATGCGAAATATATAAACATTTAAAATTCTGTGGAAAATGAGAAAATTACAGCATAAATAAATCAGAAACAGAAAGACAAAAATTCATAATGGAGTTCAACAGACTTCCTCGCTACGTCTTCGAGTCTGCTTCCAATGCATGATCGCTTCATTACTAATGCTTCAAAATGATTTACATCAACAATTGAGCTTCCAATTTGTCCCAATTTTCCTTCTGATCTACCGTGCAATATTACAATATCAGTCCCATTCTTTTCCCAAAAATAATTGTGCTTCAAATTGGCTAAATACCCACTTTTCCATTTTTTTACAGACTTAAGTCCATCTCCAGTCAGAAAGCATAAGAGAAGGACTGACGTGGATGAGCTACATGGAGAAATGAGTAAGATCAAGCCTCCTACCTTTCACAATGAGCACAAGAAGTATGAATATGAAGAGACCTGGCTGATGGGTATGAGGAAGTATTTCCAACTGCATAATTATCAGCACAGGAAGAAGGGAGAATTTCCCTCTATTAGATAAAAGGAAAAACATCAATGTGGTGGGATTAGTTCATACAAGTGCAACCCATTGATGAGAAGAATATTACTTGGAGGGAGTTCAAGAGGTATTTTCAAAATAAATACTTAACCAAGCGATACTATGACCAAAAAATGAAGGAGTTCTTTGAACCCAATCTTGGGAGTATGACAATAGATGAGTATGAAAGAATATTCTTAGAGCTCCTGAAATATGTCGCATTCATCAAGGATGAGCAAGTTAAAATTCAGAGGTGCCTCAGAGGGCTATCCTCATTTATTAGTGACAAGATGCAATATGATGACCCCAATGCATTGGAGGAAACCATAAGGCATGCTAAATGTCTTTATGATCAACAAAGGGGAAGACTGAATTTCCAAAAGGCTTGGGAAGAAACGATGAAAAGCCAGGTGGAATAGAGGAAGAAGGGGACCAAGCCACCCTTTTTCAAAAATACTATGCAAGGACATACAACTTCCAAAGAGCCCAGAATTACAGAGACAGTGGGGAAAAAACCAAGGCAACAACCTATTCAATGTTGGAGTTGTGGCAAAGATCATACACACAGAGATTTCCCTCAAAGAGGTTGAAAACGAGAGGATTGTGCATAGTGTACAACAAGCTATGACAATTGAAGACATGGGTAGAAATGTACCTAGGATTTATGCATCCCTAAATAACAAGCAAGCCAAGTTTCATTCACACATGATTGAAGTGGAAGGTAAGATTAATAACCAACCCATTTCTATTTTAATTGATTCAGGAGCTAGTCATAGTTATCTAGATCCTAAGATGGTGGAAAGATTCCAATTGCCAAGAATAAAGCTTGAAAAACCTTGGTTGGTGTAGTTAACTACAGGAGTTGAAAGGAAAATTAATGAGATGGTGAAGGCATGTCCAATGGATATGAATGGACTGCACACAAAAGATGATTTGAATATCATACCTTTGGGATTGTATGATTTCCTCATTGGTATGGATTGGTTAGACCAACATCATGTTGTTCTAGACTGTTACAATAAGGCATTTACTTGCTTGGGTGAGAAATGAAACTTAATAATAGTTCAAGTCATTCCAAGAGTTGTAACTATCAAAGAGGTTTCAACCTTGCAATTGAAGAAAATATACATGAAAGGATGTCAAGTATTTGTAGCACACATGGAAGAAGCACCTAAGGATAAAGTGCCAAATGTGGAATACTACACAATACTGAAAGAATTTGAGGATGTCTTTAAAGAGATATCGGGGTTGCCACCGAAGAGAGATATTGATTTCTCTATAAATATGATTCGTGGAATAACACTTGTATCCAAGACTCCTTATAGGATGAGTACGCTAGAGTTGAAGGAGTTGTAGATGCAACTTGAAGAGATTATGAAGAAAGGGTATATACACCCAAGTGTGTCACCTTGGGGTTCCCCAGTAATGTTTGTGAATAAAAAGAATGGTACGTTGAGGCTTTGTATCAACTTCAGGTAGTTGAACAAGGTAACAATAAAGAACAAGTATTGTTTTCCAAGGATAGATGACCTCTTTGGTCAACTAAGGGGCATGTAGATATTTTAAATATTGATTTCAGATATGGATATCACCAAGTGAGAATTAAAGAATAAGACATGATCAAGACTACCTTCAGAATGAGATACAAACAATGCGATTTCACAGTGGTGCCTTTCGGGTTGTCAAATGCACCAGTTGTCTTCATGTGTTTGATGAAAGGATTTTTCAGAAATTACTTAGATAAGTTTGTCATTGTATTTCTGGATGACATACTTCTTTACTCAAACTCTGAAGAAGAGCACGAGCAACACTTGAATATGGTACTACAAGTATTGAGGGAGCATCAACTTTATGCAAAGATGAGAAAGTGCTCATTTTACCAGTGATTGATTCATTATTTAGGTCATATCATTTCCAAGGAAGGAATAGCCGTGGATCCGAAAAAGATAAAATCCATTGAGGAATGGCCGACACCAAGAAATTTTGCACATGTGAGGTCCTTTACGGGACTTGCAGGTTATTACATAAGGTTTATTGAAGGATTCTCAAAAATTGCACAACCAATTACATCCTTACAAAAGAAAGGTGCACAATTTGAATGGACTCTGGATTGTGCAAGGAGTTTTCATCACTTGAAGAGTTTGTTGACAAGTGCGCCAATTTTAAGAATTTTTGATTCAGATGCAAACTTCGTTGTGTGCACAGATGCATGAAAGGAAGGGCTCTATGGAGTCCTTAGTAAGAATGGGAATGTGGTGTGCTATGAATAAATAAATGTAAAATACCATGAAAGGATCTATGCTACTCATGATTTAGAATTGGTAGCCATAGTGCATGCCTTGAAGATGTGGCGGCACTATCTCATGGGTAAAATATTTGAGTTGAGGACAGATCATAGTGGTATGAAGTATTCGTTTTGACAACCAAGTTTAAATGCCAAACAAAGCAGGTGGTTATAATTCCTCAGTGAGTATGACTTTTACATAAAGCATATGAGACAAAAAGAAAACAAGGTAACTGGCGCACTCAACATGAGGGTGCATGAGATGCATGCTACATCTATTCGCATGTACAAATCAGATTTGTGTGACAAAATTTTAGAATTTTCCAAATAAGATCAACACTTTGTGGACATAAATGAAAATTTACATCAAGGTATGTCACAACATAAATTGAAAGGTTATGAGCTAAAAGAGGATGGAATCCTCATGTATAGGCACAGAGCGTATGTGCCAAATAATTAGGAGTTGAAAAGTACGTTATTATTAGAGATGCATAAAGTTCCTTATGCAGGACACTCAAGCTATCAGAAAACAATTGTCACAGTAAAAAAACAATACTATTGGCCAAGCATGAAAAAGGAGGTTGCTTATTTTATTGCTAGATACCTTGAATGTCAAAAGGCCAAGGCTGAGAATAGACATCCAGTTTGTTTGCTACAACCTTTTCCCATTCCTGAGTGGAAGTGGGAATTTGTGAGCATGTATTTCATTACTAATCTGCCTAGGACTGCTAAGCAACATGATTCTATTATGGTAGTGGTGGACAAGCTTACTAAAGTTGCCCATTTTATTTCAGTGAAGTCAACGCACAAGGCAACCAACATTGCTGAAATATACATGTGAGAAATTGCTAAGTTGCATGGTGTACTGAAGACAATTGTGTCTGACAGAGATTCCAAGTTTACCTCGAACTTTTGGAAAGGGATATTCGAAGGATTTGGAACAAATATGAACTTTAGCACAACATATCACCTTGAGCCTGATGGAAAAATAGAGAGGGTAAATTGGGTGATTGAAGATATTCTTAGGATGTATGTGATGGATAAACCATCAAAATGGGAAGACTACCTTCACTTGGTAGAGTTGCTTATAACAAAGGGTATCAAGCATCTTTAAAGATGAGCCCATTTGAGGCACTTTATGGTAAAAAGTGCAACATGCCAGTGTGTTTGGACAACCCAGCAGACCACATAGTGGTTGGGCCAGATCTGCTTAGGGAAATGGAAGAGAAGATGGTAAAGATAAGGTAGAATTTAAAGGATGCCCAAGATAGGAAGAAAAGATGTGCAGATAAAAGAAGAACCCATAACAAGTTTAAAGTGGGTGACTGT
>JZKD02S0773934.1:0-14720 GCA_000966675.3 Picea glauca | reverse complement strand
AATGTATTTTTAATTTTTAACCATATCTACATATCTATAGATGTAACTTCAGCATCTCTATACATTTAATTATGCTAATTATCTTCATGATAACATTCCAAACTATCATTTAATTCTGTAGCTTCAATGTCACTATAGATTAAGTGTTGAATGTATTTTTAATTTTTAACCATATCTACATATCTATAAATGTAACTTCAACATCTCTATACATTTAATTTTGAATGCAATTTTAATTTTTAACTATATAGTTTTGAATGTGCTTTCATAGGAAAGTTTAAAATTTGCATGATTTCTTCTTATAAAAAGCTAATGTGTTTTTAATTTTTAACTATATAATTTTGACTGCACTTTAATAGGAAAGTTGAGAATTTGTGTGATTTCTTATTAAAAAATAGTTTAAATTCTTATTTATGGGTTGTTAGTAATTACATATATGTAATTTTGAATGTGCTTTCATAAAAAAAGTTCAGAATTTGTGTGATTTCTTATTAAAAAAAATAGTTTTAAGTTTTATTTGTGGGTTTTTTAATACTCACATATTTGTACCTCTACCTCTGATTGTAGTTTCGTTCTGTGCCAATGTTAATTATCTTTATGATAAATGATAAAATTGCAAACAACACCCATTATAATATATGATAAACAAAAAATGGTAAACAGTGATAATACCCTGATCAAGCTTCAATCAAATAAGATTAAGAAATGAGTTTGGTGATCAGAAAATCATAATTTAAATGAATACAAGATAAAATGCCCCACCAACATTGATTCTTACTTATAACAAGATGCAACTAAAAACTAACAGTATTCTCATTGTAGTTTTGCTTTATGCCAGTGCTAATTACCTTTATGATAAAATTGCAAACAACAACCTGATAATATATGATAAACCAGGAATGGTAAACAACTACAATACCTTGATCAAGTCTCAAATCAAATATTCAAAAGTAAAGAAACTAGTTTACTGATTAGAAGATCATAATATAAAAGAATACAGGATAAAATGCCCTAACGATGTTGATTCTTGTTACATGTGCATTCTTGTTTGTAACAAGATGCAACAAAAAGCTAATATTAACTAGACTTGAGAAATCAAGTGCAAATATCATTGGCCATATTTTAATTATTATAATTAATCTTACTGTAACAAAACTTGTTAACTCTAAAGCACATACTATACTGTAACAAAACTTGTTAACTCTGAAGCACATATTAATCAATATGTGACTCTACCATATGTGACTCTACCAAAACAAATTAACTTAACCAATAAGGTTATACTTGCCCAAAATATTGGGTGAATACTAATCAAACTCCCAAGTACTTACCAGGTAATTCGAACACAAAAGGAACCCATGAGTCAAAGTAACGGCTATCAGTTGTCGATAGCTAAAGCTACTTACGCTCTTGCCTTTACCAAGAGGACTAGAGTTGCCTTACCAAGAGGACTTGAAAAACTTAGTAAGGGCTATCATGTTTTTGTGGGGTCCAAGTCGTACTCTTATTATCTTGCCTCACCAAGCGAGGATGTGACTCGGTAAAAAATTACGGGTACTTAGGTGGGACTCAAAAATAAATTCGAATTTGTTCATTTATTATACGCCCGTGTGATGGAAGGATGTTTTGTGTCCCAACATTGAATTTTAATAGGTTGCTTTTCATAGAGGTTGATTTTCATTGTTCCATTTATTTTCAATTTATTATTGACAATGTAAAAAAATTAAGAACAAGTTGCAAAGAGAGCTTCATTAAATTATTGATGTAAAAAAATTAATAACAAGTTGCAATGAGCTTTTCATTAAATAATCAAGATTTTACAGATTTATTCAATTTCTCAATTTTTATCGTTCATCATTTCTTTCATTACTCAAATTGCTGGGTTTACTAAATATTCAATTTCTCAATTTTTATCGTTCATCATTTCTTTCATTACTCAAATTGCTGGGTTTACTAAATAATCAAGATTATTTCACAGATTTACTCAATTTCTTAAATTTTAATGTTCATCATTTCTTTCATTATTTAAATTGTTGGGTTTACTAAATAATCAAGATTATTTCACAGATTTACTCAATTTCTTAAATTTTAATGTTCATCATTTCTTTCATTATTCAAATTGCTGGACGGCAAATCACTGAGCAGAGAAGATCCTTGTCTCACAAACAAAGGATCTCATACACCAATTTAATGTCTAACTTGACCATGACCTTAAAACTAGAATATTATTATTATTATTATAATCACTCTTTTAAAAGCTGGCATTTGAATGCATAGGCAACAAACACGTTCTCAATATGAATATCTCTAGTATCCATCTATTTATCTATTTGTCCACGGGAGTTTGATCTAACAGCTATCAACGAGGCATTCAAGCTTCCATTGATGCAGAGGCCCAAGTTCAAGACACCCCAAATGAGTGCGGATGAACCCAGATGTAAGCCCTAGGTGGTGATAGGTGGTGATTTGATGGCATCTACACCCAGCATGTTGTCGTTAGGAACCAATGTCATGGATCCTTTCTTTTCTTTCTAGTAATATTTTGTCTGCACTTGTTCACCTTCCATGCCACGGTGACATATAAGTGGCCAGTGCAGATCTACCAGGCCATAGTATGAACATGAGCCCCCTAACAAATATTCAATTCCATTTGAACCCCGAGATTTTCCTGTTCAAAATGATACCCCACTCAATATAGCTAAGAACTAGTGTGAGTGTAATTCGAACTATGTTAAACCATTACTCAACTCTTCTAGAATTTTATGTTGTTGCCTTCCACTTCAGTTATGGGGTAGGAATTGCCAGGCCTCTGTCCTACTTGCTTCTCTTGCCAAACCCCTTCACCAAATTGTCAATCTCTGCACCGAGGGATTTTGAGCCCGCAAAAACTGAGATTGAAACAATGCCTCTGCTCTACTGGTTGGCTTCTCTTGCCACTCTTCTAATGACATCCTCAAACCTTTGCACCAACTTCTCAATTCCCGTACAAAGCAAGGGGCTCGTTGCCGTGTCCTTGGTAAATTCTTGATCTCCCTGACTTTCCACTCTTGTAATGGTTACATCAAAACCTTTGGGCCAACTTCTCGATTCCTGCACATAGAAGGGCCCCATTACCGTCCTTGGTAGATTCTCTCCAACTGATGATAGGTAATAGTAATACCCAAAATGTCGGAATACTCAAAATTGGACGCAGTAAAATCCCAAAAACTGATGGGTAGATAAACATCACTTCCCCTTTAAAAGCCAAAGGAAGCCGGATGCTACCAATGGCCTTTTGTACTTTCCAGTATTGACTGAGAACTCTATCAAAGTAGTTCTCATAAGAATTTTTCTCGTGTGCTGCATCGTATTTTCATCTTTCTAAAACAAATACAAATTAAACACCCAAGTTTCAATCTAGCAAAAATGGTTCACCTCCCTAGTAACATAATCCTCATGGCATCAAGTCTTTCTGTCAGGGCATCAAGTTTCAAGACCTCGAAATTAGCGACTAGCCCAATATATCTGACATTTTTCCTGTAGTCTACATACTAGTGAATTGGAGGAGGATGCAAGTTAGGCACTAGGGAGCAGAAGATCTGGCCCACGAACCTCGACACATAATCTGGTAAAATAATTCACTTCCCTGGTACAATATTTCCTCGTGGCATCAAGTTCCTCTGTCAGAACATTAAGTTTCAAAACCTTAACATGAGTGGGCCTTCGCCCATTGTAAATGGGTTTTCCCTGTAATCTACGTACGTGTAATTTGGAAAATTCTCGTTCGGTGCTGGAGCGCAGCAAATCCCATACAAACTTTTACGCATTATCTAAGCAAGGGTTCTATTCCGTACAAAGCAAATATCACATAAACTTTCAAGGAAACTGGAAAGGAGGAAACGATGCATGTATTCATCTATCCAACAAGGTCTAAATATGTTAGTCTTTTATGCAATGTACATGACTAATTCCACTCGTGATTCAACAAAAATACAAACCCAGAAACAAGTCACCGTAATAGCAGGCGTCCATAACCAATCGAATGATTCTAAAATCACAGGGAATGGAGGACTTCTTTCACTGTAACTCTTATAACTCTAATTAAAAATCAGCTTTGGTTTTGTCATACACGTGCCATCATCCTAGTTCTGGACCAACGGAAGGTCAGCCTCTGGTTACCAAATCTCTGAAGGGTTGACTAAAATTAGACCTTAACGGTCAGCCCTTCTCAGTCAGGTAAGGACCCCGAAAGCCCTACCAAGTTGAACCTTATCTGAGCAGAGCTGGCTCCGGTAAGATCAGGCCCAGTATCAATAACCAAACGAAGAATGAGTACAATTCCAACCATAAGCAACCTTACAATATTGGAAGGAGTGTCTCTGGAAATAATAATCTTGTTCACAGAATTGGCACAAATATCAGAGATAGCAAATTGATTTTATTTTGCACATTTCACACATATTATCAAGCCTATTATAGCATCACAAATGAGTTCAAGAATACTAACGTGGACAATATTTCAAACTACAGACAAACATTTTTCATGCACCATGCAGCTATCTATTATAGCCTGTGACAAATTTCTAATATCCTGCGGATCAAGTTTATCCCAAATGCAAAATCAAACGCATATGATGTTCCAACCCAATGTCCAACATTGCTACTTTAATCTACAGCTGCAAAACTCACCATTCCAATCAACCGAGGCAAAAAAGTTATTATGTTTTGCATGTGACAATACATCGAGGATTATTTAATAATAACAAAGTTATCCTTCAAAGTTATCCTTTGTGGAGTATCAAATAACAAAAGTTTTATCTTTGCACACAGATTGTTCCGAGGACAAAATAATCAAAATGTCATCTTTGTTCATGATCTTGACACCCTGTTGTCTCATAAAAGAGAAACTAGAACTGAATTGGGCCATTGAGAAGAATTACATGACCCGGGTAAGAAACTACTCATAGCAGGTTAGCTGTACCAAATAATGATCTGATCATAGTTATGGCTGAACCCACTCTTCTAATGTTTATCGTGGGTCACTTTTTTACAGAAATGGTCTTGGTCATAATCGAGGCTAATTAAATTTCTAGATTAACAAGCATTGGTCACTATATTAGTGCGTGAAAAGTTTGGAGAAAGCCCAAATGAAGCAAAACGGTATGGACTCCCAAACTTCCATCTGCCAACTAACTTCAATAAAAACGCATTAGAGGTGTATTTCAACCTGTGTCAGAACGAGCATTTGCATCTAGTAATGTATGAACCTTCCCATTTGAATCACAGGTCTCACTTTGCCTTTGTTCATTTCTTTCAGTGGAATTTGAATTGATTCCCCTAGATATATCATGAAAATGTCCATTGCCTTCAGGTTTTACCGACTGCAATGATATCTTAGTGGAACCATTTTCTTCAGTAATAGTCGTCATATCTTCTCCATGCAGCTTCTTCAGTCGTTCCTGTGACACACAATAGTTATATCAACACACAAACATTGTTGCTGCAATGGATACTTCTTGGGATCGAAGTGTAGAAAAATAATTGAAGCTGAATGAAACAGCTACCATTATGGAAGCATTCTCTGCAGTTAGCTTTTTGCATTCCTCTGCCATTCGGTTAAGTTCACTTCTAAGTGCCATGTTTTCTACAGTCAAGGTATCAACTTTTGTTGCCAGTTCTTCACACTCAGCCTGCTCCACACATGTTAACATGGTCAATCAAGTTTATGATGTCAGAAAGTCTGAAAACAAAATAAGGCCCTTCTAATAAGTGCTTCAATCTTCAAATAACTAAAAGGCTTTACACACATTGAAGACAGAAAACCCCTTTGACACCAGATACATCATAAATGGACAATCATTGCTCATTGTACCTGTTTCCGCAACCTTGAACGTCTGGCTGACTCCCGATTAGATTGCTTTCGCCTCTGTCGCTTCAGTTCCCTTTCATCCTGTAAATCATCTTACTTAGGCATACAAATTTTGTTACAGAAATAACTTATGTCATGACATTTTCAAATAGGTAGACCACAATGTTAGATATAAACCTGGATCCATAGCTCAGGAGGGACGCCATCACGGCCAGGTGGCATAAGTTGGGCAGTTGTTGGAACTATTGCCGTCGGAATACCAGCTGTACTACCCCTTCCTTTTACAGTTGTTATAGCTCCAGGTGCAGCAGCATTCCAGTAGTCCATACCAATATTCAAATTAGTGATAGGCCCACTGGTTGCTGGCTTTCCTGTCACTGAGCCCAGTGGAACAACAGCTTGACTAATGGGATTACCCATTGCATGCCCGCTGGAAGCCACATACGGTTCTCCGGTCTGAGTATTATATGCCGACATATTGGTACCCTGAGCATTTGCTCCTGCCATTGCCAATAAAATAAATAATACTTGGTTCCTTTTGAGATCCAAAAATCTGTTCAAATAAGGACTCGAGAATGGGAAGTAGAAAATATTTATAATTTAAAAAAATAATCATACCATCTACTATCATTTGATCAAAACTTCTCTTTCTTGCGACTTGTGACTCCTGAAAAATGTTCAGAAAACACAATAAATCAGTTAAAATAACTCACAAGGAAAAAACATGTTGGTATGCTTAACCAGGGACAGATACCCATCTCAAAATCAAAGAAATCTTGCCAAGTATTAAAAAGGGAAAAAAGGGCATTGGCCTAACATTTTGAGTGTTATCTTCCTCACTTCCTTCGCTTGAACCATCACTGCCACTGTCCCCACTGTGACCAATAGTTAAATTAGATAAATATTCCAACAATGATAGCAAATAATGAATCATTTTTTTACTCCAACAAAAGTCTCTACACTGCATTTGTGCAGATTCCCCAAAATATAGTATAGTAGATCACAACCTTTCAAACACAGCTAGGGAAAATTCATACCTTTGTGACATGGCCTCATTTGCAGATCCTGAAGTTGCCTTCCCACCTTCTCCTCCTTTGCCAGTAATCATTCCAAGGCTTCCTAAACTTCCTTTTGATCTCTTCATTGTATTTCGTTCTTTTCCTTCTGAGGACTTGGCTTCTGCTTCAGCATTTGGAAGAGCTAAAGTCTGTATTCATTCAGAGAAAAGCTTACAGTTCAAACTCTTCAACAGGTGGAGAAGTCAATAGCGGCATAGTCTAGACAACCCATAAAATACTCACTGTCTAGAACAGGTAGTGTAGTTACCGTTGTAACTTCAGCATTGCCAGGTGATGGCATTCCATAATGACCATAGGGAAGTGCACCCTGTAGTGACAGCAATTTTTGAATGTTGCCATAAATTGCACACAACTGCGCCTATAAAACTAAGAATATGACCACAGTATATACATATTAAAGATAACCAACCATGGGTATCAGAGGATAATTGGAATGGGGAAGTGTGGCTGTATGCACACAAGCTCAGACTCGTGAATTTTCGCATAACCCAAAATATAAGAGAGAAGGATATAGCTTCAATTCCTGCATTTCTATATATATATAGGATATAAAAGAAAAAAGCTAAAGGGTGAGGGGGGAAAGTAATTCAGGAATGAAATAATTACCGGAGGCATGGAAGGATGTGCATAGATTCCCCCATGTGGATACATTGCAGGATATGGTAGTGGAGTCCCATAAGGTGGCATCAATGGCTGAAAAACAAGATACAATCAAATTAATATTCAACACATCGCATTCAATGCTGACTGGGCAAACAAATATCAAACTACAAAAAGTAACTACCTGTCCTCCCCACATGTATGGATGCGGCGTTGGTGCAGATCCCACTGTTGAAGCGAAAAAGGCTGGAGGAGGTGGGGTAGCACCTGGACCATAATATGCCTGAAAAACAGGCACAGCTTAGATGACTTGTGTATTGCTTCCATTTTCTATCAACCACATACCAATAGTAAGGATAAATCATTGCAAACCTGGAAAGCAGCCGCCCAATCTGGATAAACAGGTGTCGTTGGCGTCTCCTGCAAATACAAAAGGAACAGGGTCAGACACCAAATTCCTACCAGTATAGAGGATGGCTAAATGTTCCCTCCCAACAAAGGCACCTGGAAGGCACACCTGGGAGGAGGAAGATGGTTTAGCAGGAGGCTTAGTTGGTGTTCCTTCTTCCCCAGTTCCCATCGTTTATATAAAATAAACCTGAATCCAAGCTTGGAGTCAGGATAACCAAGAGAAGCACAAAATATGCTCGCGTCTTTTCACTGGAAGCTCGCCATATCATACCAGCTGGAAAAAGTCCAAAGTTATATTTCCATTAGATATTTAGTGAAAAGTAATCAATTGCTGAATCAACAATAAAAGGCAGAATCAATAGGAAGATATGTTTTCCTTTGAACATTTTGAGTTTGCAACACAAGTATTTAGAATATCGAGTTCTTTATGTTTGATACTTATGCTATCATGTTTCACATTCAGTACATCCATTTCTTCTGGTTATTTGCCAACTCCTTAAAGAGTTTCTATCATCACAAGGATGTCCTAAAACTTTTTTCCAAGTTTGTCTTTAAACTGGTTCTAGAATATGACGTGGGAGCTCTTTGGAGTTTGGGTATGTATGTGACAAGTTTGGTCTGCATGATATAGGGATTGTACCTTGCTTCAGCATTAAGTCTACCACTTGGATTTTTGAAACATTAGATGGGAAAATTCTGCCGTTAAAGGACAGTATATAATGGCTCGAGTGATATAATGGCTCAAGCAGCAAAGGAGACAAAGTTACCAGTACATCATTTTTTTTTTAAATTGGATCAGCGTACCAGGATATAGCATATATAGAAATACATACAAATATATACATCATATAACTCAATAGCTTGAATTTCAGTTCACATTGAGCCATCTAGGTAAACAATACAACACAATACAAAAAGAGTGTCTGCTCTAAAAGTCATCAATCATTCTACATATCATAAAATAGATTCATGTTTCAGTTTTCATCATTTTATCTTTATTACATGAGCAGGAATATTGGACAGTGAACCAAAATAAACCCTGATTCAAACACTGCATTGGTGCAGGAATGTGTCACTTTATCCCCTTCTACCAAACGGATGTGAGATATTGCCTTTAAGGACATGTCCAAGTCTGATAACTCTGGGTCCACATTCTACATCCTGTTGGGCCACATTCTGTAATCCAGTTTTCTACATGACCAAAGGAGAAAGGTTGTAATGGACAGATACAAGCACCTGGGGCCTTGTTTCAAATTTGCTTCCAATCTATGACACTTCAACAAATGCAAGAAATCATTAGCACTCCAATTCTTTGAACTGATCATGAACTAGCAACCTGCACAGCCTACCACAACTCCCACTTTCTATTACACAGCTTATACTCTTTTTAGTCCCATTGACCTACATGTGTGGTCATTCGTTGGACACAAATAAACTTATCTTATCTTGTTATGGAACCAAAGTGTTGAAAATAATTTTGTATCCAATGCTGTTATCTCCTTTTGGCACTTCATTAATGTCCCTGGCCATCTTACTATAATAAAGGAATTGCACTAACTTAAAAGTGGCACATTTGCAGAGATACAACGAGCTACAAATTTATTGACCTCCTGACAATCTATATGTCAAAAGCTTGTTTCAAGGGACCCAAACTAGTCTTCTACATTTAAGAGTTAGCATATCATAAGCATCATATAATATAGATATGTTCTACTATACAAATTAAAGTGACTTAAGGTACTTAAGTCACATGCCATGATCAATGTTAAATAATTAATACGTTATGGAATGTTTAGTCCACTAGGTATAGCTTGAGTGGTTGAGAGGAATTTATCCTCCCTCGCACAGGTTCAAATCCCACTTTGTGACATGCTTGCTCTCTTCATGAGCCCATTGTTGACTGTTGACCTGGCCTTGGGCCCTGAAGAATTTATCCTCCCTCGCACAGGTTCAAATCCCACTTTGTGACATGCTTGCTCTCTTCATGAGCCCATTATTGACTGTTGACCTGGCCTTGGGCCCTGAAGAATTCAGTTTACCCTCAGTGCCATCCACATAATGAGTGAGCGTACTCAGTAGGTTTCCTCAGGAAATGCATTACGCGATAAAATTAGGAAAAAAAAAGAGTTAAGTGTTGGCCTAATAATCCTAAAGTTTATTTAGATAGGCATTTTTGTAGAATAATAATAATAAGTTTATTCTAGAAGATAGGTATTTCCTAGGAGATATATTGTCCATATCACATCCTTGTTATAGTGATTATCCTTGAGTTGTTGGTCAAGGACACATGGCACGTTGAGATATCGCTACAGAACATATGTCTCACCTATCATTCCCGATTAATAAAATTGTGTGTCCGAGGACATTTGGTGAATGTTAACATTATGTAATGTTTACTTAATAAAGTGGTTGTACAGGATTTTAGTATGTGATATTATTTCCCTTGTATGTGTTCACATCCACACCAAATTGAATGACAATTTGTATATCTTTCTCTCTCTAATATTGTGGCTCGCAATTATTGTCTATGTAATTGTGTGGTCTTTTCAACATGGTATCAAAGCCGTGATTAGTAATGCTAAGGAGAAAGCAGGTGAAAGCAAAGGGATTGCATGGATCATAGACGGGCTCGGCAACTGCTCATACACAAATAAAACATTGATAAAAGAGGGCAAGCCAACCCAAGTCATTGACAAGTTTCAAACAACTAGAAGATGGGTAATAAATTTTTAATGATCAATAAATATTTATATGCTTCTACAATTTGCAAAACTTAGTAAAATTGAATCAAAGATTCTTTTAAACTCTATTAATAAACAATATGTACATGCTTTAATACATAAGGCAAGATGCCACTACAACCCCCTCAAGCACAAATGAGACTACAAAAACAAGGCGTTTGGCCTATGCCAAAACACCCACTAATAGCTCCCCTTATGATACAATCATAATTTTTCCTTTTTGCTTCTTGACATCTATCCAATCAGCAAAACCATTAATGAGCATCAAATGTCTATCATCAACCTCAAGGGATTATGTTGAATCATCTTTGATTAGAAAAGTCTAAATCATGCCTTGTTTTGTCAACCCCAAAGGATGAGCTTGTTGCATCAAGGGATGGCATGGGGTGTTGGTCAAGATCAAATGTACCCCCTTCCCCAAGAAGGATCTCCAAGGTCTTGGCATCAAAAAGATAAATTGCAATGGGTTTTGCAACAGCTACAAAAGTAGCAACAGGGGGTGCTTTCATGGGTTTTGGAAAGATCCACTTTGTTAGGAGGATTTGTCAACTTCTTCCACTAAGATAAAGTCCAAGAGGTTGCTTTAGCCCACTAATGGTCCTTTTCCTTTAAGCATGTGACTGACACCCATTTGCCCATGTTCAAAGCACAATCAGCATCGAAATGCAATGTGCTCATAATCCACCATGTCATACAAAAGTGATCACCATTTGGCAACATTATTTGATACGAAAGTCCTTCACTCAAGTTTGACGTAAATACATAGCCATGCATAAGTTGTAGTAGACTTTGCCACAAAGGTTGTATAGAGAGAAACATAGCTTCTGAGCACCTCACACATGGCTTCCAAGGAGTTGGGGTTACAAAACTCCATAGGAAATTCAGTAGATGAACCAAAAGCGAAATTGAGGAAAGAACCTCAATGTACAAGTTGAAATTAGGCTTCCACATCCTCATGTAGAGGACTACCTCTCCAATGAACCATGGTCCTCTCTTCACCACTCACAGTCAATCATCAAAGAATCAAACTCAAGAATAAAAAATCCTTTGTTGGTCGAATAGATGGTCGTAGGTTCCTACAAGAAAGAAACTACATGACTCATCAATCCAAGCTCACAAGTGCTACAAGGGCAACCAAATTACATTGAATCGATGGATCGCACCCTTGTACTTTAGGCATTCAATCTTTGAAACAACCCATTTAGAGTTCAAGCTAAACTCGAGAGTATCAGTGACTTTCTCCACACAAAAGGAAGAAGGGCAACGGAAGCCATTGACATGGCATATAAGACAATGCCCACAAGCCCAAATCCCTTACCATCGAGCTGGAGAATTACAACTTTGAAGGAGCCCGTCAAGCTATCAGGTTAACCCTATCCCAAGAGAAATCAATGTGCCCTCATTAACAAATAACTCTGCCCACCTGAAGCAAGTCTCAAAAACCTGGCAAGAGTGGAAGGAACACCAATTGGTTCAACTAGACCCCATGCAAAGACATGGAAGACAATAGTGGGTCCCTTGTGCAAAGAGTCGCCTTGTGAGAAACTACAGAGATATCCAAGCATATGGGAGACCTAACAATGGGTTAGAGAGGAGGGAGTGAGTTCAGTTTCCTTCACATCACCCATGTAAACACAACAAGGCTACAATGAAAAACCCTAGCAAGCGATGTTGAATCTCTCTAGTCCTTGGTTTTTGATGGGTTCTTTTAGAATTAAAGATTATCAAAATTTAAATTTATTCGAAGCAATATATGAAAGATCAAAAAAATTGTAGATAAGATAAGATAATTGTATCAATGTCCGACAAATGACCACTAAAGTAGGTCAATGGGACTATTAGGTACAATGATGTCCAAAAGAAAGGGACCACTAAAGCACCACCTATAGAAAAACAAGATGCAGAAAGTAAAATAAGAGTCTAATCTAGATCTTAGAAAGCCAACTCTAAAGATGGAGCGACGATCTTGAAGAGAGATGTAAAAGGTGAGTGGATCTAGAATCTATACTACCAATGGTACAAGCCTATCCTGGTCCACTAGAACTATCTCTCCTAACATCTGAGGCTAAATGGAGAAAGCTCAAAATATATGTCTGTCCAAAATAAGAATTGGAAGAGGAGCAGGACTAGGTGTTGTGTTGCTTCCTAGAAGGGAGAACTTGTTGTTGTGGTCTAGAAGATATCATCTGGCTACTAATTTTTCTACTAATATGAGGTCTAGACTCCTAATGTCGCTAGGGTTTCACATAAGTAGAAATAATGCTTCGAGTACGCACTGATCTAGGGTCAAAGACATGAACGCTATCCCTTTATCGCTTGGTGCCCCTAATAGATGGGAGCATTGTAAAAAGAGAAGTGATCTGATAGGTGGGAGCTAGTTCGAGATGTGGGTGTTGTTGGAGGATGAGAGAGCGGAGACGAAGGATCTCGTAGTAATCGGGCTACAAAACATGAAGTGCTCCTCAGTCTCAATGTCTCTCGAAGATGGCACAACATCTGATCGGTCAATTTAGTGGTCTGTCTCAATCTTTAATCTATAAGAGACCACTCTAAACTACACAGGAGGATGTAAAGAGCATGCATCCAATGTCGAAGTATGTAATGGGATCAAACAATGAGAAATGGAAATGTGCACGTGAGGTACTATTGATGATTATAATAGTGGCATCAAAGTGAACTTGTAGCTAGCCAGAATTAGCAGAGAAAGGCGTTTAGTGGCAAAGACATTATAATTTGCACTTGTAACAATTCAAGTGATAAGTACAACAAGTGCATTGGAAAGGGAAAAGAGACTAGACCCCTGATTGAGGTGCAAGTAGGAAAAACAAAAAGAAGTTTAAGTCGAATCAAGCACAAACCAGTTGAAATAGGTCATGTGCATAGACGCTTTGAGAGTTCACGACAAAACGAGGATGCATGAAATTGTAGAGTCACAAGGATCATGCCATAGTGTCAAATAAGGGCCATAGTAAGACAAATAGAAGAAAAGTCGACTAGGTCATACCACATGCTACAACTAAAACATGAAAAAAGTGTGTAGGTCAAAAGGGAGATAGGCATGAAAGCAGCAGCTACAAGAAAAGTCCTAGTCCGCAAAAATCCACATAGATTTTGAGAATGCACAAATCATGGAGAATCAAAATCGCAGAAGCACAGAGGGTAAGGCTCACAAGTGCACCGGTATGTCATATGGGAATAAAGACACAACCTTGACATAGTGATAACGAATCATGCAATAAGCACATAAAGGTAAAGTGACTAGGGTTGCACGCATGAATAGCTAAAAAAGGTGTCACTAGAAAAGGCACATACAAAATGTGAGTGACAGAGAGACAAAGGCGTTACAAATTGATAAGTTGCATAGAGAGCCAACAAAAACATAGAGAAGAGTTGATTTGTTTCACGAATTTAAGGAGGTGGAAAGACCAACCATAGGCTTGAATAATTGTAACTCTAATTTTTTGTATTCTAGAATATAAGTTATTTATCTTCCAATACAAAGTTTATTTTCAAATCTTGGCATAGAAATATTTTTTCAAAGCAAAAATCCATTTATTAAATTTGGTGAATGAGATTATCAAGTAATTGTGTGTGACAGTAGAAGTCAAAGTTTGATGGTGTAATCATGGCAATAGCATTGTAAGTTATGAAAAATGTTTGAAAGCACTCTTATGTCAATGACATTTGGCATCAAAGAAATGGGCATTTGTGTTTTTTGCGTGAATTCATTCTAAGTAGGTTTGAGATGGTTAATGGCCTACATGACACAAACAATACAGGGGAGATATAGGACATGCTCAATTGGAAAGCAGCATAAAGAAGTTATTGACGTGGGAGAGAGCTAAGCATCAAAGCTTCTGCATGTCGAAGTTTATGGTTCCTCCTCAAGAACACCATCATTAAGCAAGAGAGGAATGTTTTTACAAAGTATAAGACAAAAGCAAAAGATGAATGTGGATCTGTCACAATAGTTTGTGGATCAACCACAGGAAGCACATGTTGTAGCTATGGATAAGGCTCATCATAGATTATGGCGCTTCA
>JZKD02S0773923.1:0-14720 GCA_000966675.3 Picea glauca | reverse complement strand
GGACCATCCATCATCAAGGGTGACAAGTGGCACAACATCTAAGTTTTCGGGTAAAAGCACTTCGGGAGGAACAAGTGTGTAGGAGTTTGAAACACCTGAATCCTAAAGAGTCAAAGGGACGAAGAGCCGAAGAGCCAAAGGGCTGAAGAGTTGAAGAGTCAGAGAGCCGAATATTCGAAGCATAGGAGAGGCAAAGAGTCAAAGTGCCAGAGAACCGAAGAGTTGAAGCATCGGAGAGCAGAAGAGCCAAAGCACTGAAGAGATGAAGAGATCCGGATCATTATATCCAGGGAGACACGTGGTGAAAAATCGCAAGCTTTAGGTAAGTTGCATTTGAATTTCGGTTGAAAGTTGAAACTTCTGAAACCCGAAGTCCCGAAGTAGATCTGGGCCATCCAATCTAGAAGGGATGGGGCATGAATCTGTGAACTTCGAGTAAAGTCTCGAACTGATTCATAGTTTTCATATCAGAGGAGACGTGGCGAAGATCTAAGCACTCCGGGTAAAGTCCTGAAGTGATTCATAGCCATCAGATCAAGGGAGATGTGGAATAGATCCATACACTTTGGGTAAGTACCTGAAGTGATCCTCGACCATCAGGTCAAGTGGAAACGCAGTAGGGATCCACACAGTTCAAGGAGAGAGAAGAGTTTATATATGAGAAGTATGAAGTTCGAAGACACAAATAGATCGCAGTCGTTGATCCAGGAGGAGACACGCGTCAAAGGGTTAGCAGCTTCGAGTAAAAGAAAGGCAAGAGGTTTGACATTTGAGATTTCCAAAGGCTGGAAATATGAAACGACGAGAGTCGTCGATGTGAAGAAGGACATGCGGCACCAGATCTAGAACTCTGAAAGAAAACGGAGGAGGAAAAGTCCGAAGACCCAGAGAAGATCTTGATCATTGATCGAGAAGGGAGTCGTAGGACCGTTGATCTAGTTGAGGCCAAAGTCCCGAAGTGGGAGCACAATTGTCGATTAGGAAGAATGCATGTCAGCAGATCTTCCACTCTGGAAGATAACCAGTCAGCAGTGGTGAGGGTTTGATATTTGAGATTCCCAAAGGTCGGATCCGTGGAGGAGATCCTAGTCGTAGGTTTAGGGATACAGGTGGCAATAGATCGTTAACTTTGGAAGATTGGAGTATGGGGTAAAGTGAGGTTTGATATTTCAAAACCCCGAAGTCTGGAATTGCAAAGAGATCACATACATTGATCTTGGAAAGACAAATCTGGTCTGTGGATTTGGAAGGGACATATTTGAAACATCAATTCAGACAGTATCGTCAAGATCGCAAATCGACGATCCCGTAGCATTGTGGGGACAGGAGTTTCATGTACTTTAAAACATTGAGGGCAGGCCACAATCCATACTATGGTTTTTCCAAGAATACATGTGGAGGCTCAAGGAGAATTGTGGGTCAAAAAGTAGTTTGATTGAAACCGCTTTTGGTCACGCCCGCAATCGCGTGGTCACGCGAGGTCATCGTTCAAGGTCACATGTAGGAAGGGGCTAGTGAAAGGGAGCTAGCATCTACAAATTGAAGAGCGCCCAGAGTGCGCAAACGGAGGGTGCAGGTATCACAGGACCTGCACACTGGAGAAGAAAGGGGCTTGTGTATAGTTAAATTGGGTTCAAAAAGGAACCCGAAGAGTCAATCTGACTAAGGAGAAGGAAATATCCAGAGACCGAGAGATCGTAGAACCCCAGGAGGGGAGGGGGGCTACATCAGGTGGTATTAGAGCTTAGATAGTTTATTTATGTAGCGGAGAGAATAGAAAGGAGATACTCTGATACCATGTGGTATCAGAGCTTGAATTTTTGTCTATAGATTTTAGATGAAAGAGAAAGAGAAGGAAGCGTTATTTTGTTTGCAGACAGCAGACAAGAGAGAGATGGTGAAAGGAGATGATATGGTAACATTAGATGATATCAGAAGTTAAAGTTTTCCTGTAGACAACATGTGAAGGAATCAGGTTACTGATGCCCTATGAGAAAGTTGTTGCATGCACACAGCAGCAGCAAAAATTTAAATAGCCAGGTAAGTTGTGGGAGAATATGGAGATTCTCTCGGATGTAGAGTGATCCACAGGCTTTCCAGGAAGTTAGGTAGAAGGTGGAAATGGCTACTAAAGGCCATGATCATGGTCGAAGAGAAGGATGCAGGAAGAAATGCAATCCAGAGATGGATCTGGAGCTTAATGAGATAAGAGCAAGGATGGAGCATGTGACATTAAAAATGCAGCAAGATGCTAAAGCGCATTGGGTGTATGAGTGGCCCATGAGGAAGAAGGTGAAGTGGCCAGTCAAGAGATTGTTTTCCAGAGAACCACAACAGTTGTTAAAGAGGTGGTTGAGGTATGTCAAAAGCCTCAAAGATGAAGAGGAAGTGGTTCACGTCTATGAGCCAGAAACTGGAAAGGACATCAGTGATGATGAGGAGAAGAGATCAGTGTAAGGTCTCGTATATTGCCAGGGGAGCAGTGGAAATTAAAATTTCCAGGTGGGTAATGATATGGGATCAGTTGATCTCATAGACTGTCGGGTGGGCAGAAGAGAAGTCCCAAATTTCCAAGTGGGCAGGGAGAAAGAAATGAGACTGTCGGAAAGTCTCAGGAGATTAGAAGTGGGTTCATGTCAGCAAGGAGTGTTTATAGGTGAATATTCATGTAGGTTTGAAGACCATGTGAATGAAGACGATGAGAATTTAAATACTTCCATCACAAAGGAGGAGGATCAGAGGAGAATTCTGATTATTTGAGGGATCAAGACATTCCTACCAAAAATCCAAGTAGAGGTCAGTGCACATGATGAAAGTGTAGAAGAAGAGGAAGGACGGCCAGTAGAAACTATCAAGGAGGAGAACATGGAGTATACGTTGATGTCTACCCCAATAGAAGAAGATGAGCATTCAGAAGAATGGCTCAAATTTTTCAGCCAGGAAGCTAAAACAGAGATGACTGCAGCACTAGAGCCTGCAGCAAAAGGAGAAATAGACATCATGGACTTTGTTGATCTGTATGAAGAATTGGAAGCCCTAGAGAGAAGGGTTATGGTGCAAAGCTTGCACATCCAATAGGCTAAGTTGGAATCATATGGAGGAGCATACCAGCTAAGGGAGCAGATGGAAAAAGTTGGTGATGTACCAACAAAGGAGCTGGTAGAAGGAAATTTGTTAGAGGGGGAAGTTGAGCAGCTGCTCAGTGATGAAACTATGGAACTGGAGTCTACAGAAGGGTGGAAAAATAATTCCATAGAAGAAGAAAATGATAAGGGGGATCGATTTGATCTACCCATTGATGAGAAGGAAGTGTGACAGAGAATATTGCATAAGAAGAACCAACCACTTGAGCAGCTGGGCAGGGTGATAGAGGAGATAAGGAGGTTGATGTTGAGATCAGCAGAAGTAGTCAGCAAAGGGGAGCTAAACAGGGGAGAACCTGCAACAGCAACAGGGATGAAGGAGAAGAGGAAGAAGCAGTAGTAGCAGCCGCAGCAGCAAAGCAGAGGAGCAAGAGGACAACTCCAAGAAAGAGTTTGGGATTCAGGAGGATTTCAACATTGGGGAAGAGGAGGTCATGAGAAGGAGCTCGTGATTTTCCCAGCAGTGGAGTATGATGCAGGAGCATTGCTCCACCTCAGCAAATGCACCAACAAGCCAACGCATAGATGCGCAATGGAGAAAGGGGGAGACATTGACCCTCCCATTTTTAAATTTGAAACCTTATCCAATACGGATTTTTGTGTTGTAAGGTTGTAAGAACCGATCCATGCCTTTGTATAGGTAGTGGGTAGGATAGCCTTAAAAGGTTTCTTGTAGTAATTCTAGGTCTTAGTCAGGCCTGGATCAATATTTATGGAATGTAGTCGTAGGAGTATGGTGTCCTAACTAAGATAGTGATAGCACTAAGGCGGTGATGAGGATAAGCTTGTGGAGCCCTCTTTTGAAAATGACAGAGGAAGAGAGATATTAAAGGGGGTCTAAGAAGAAGAACTCAGGATAGATTTAGATTAGGATATCTTGAAAAAACTAGGACTCTGTTACAGTTCAATTTTTGTAAACATCTGTATAGACATAGAGAGATAATAGAAAAGGAGTTTTTCCTGCACATGGTGTGTTTATGTATTTGTGTTTATTGTTATGATTTTATTTGTCATTCATGTTCTGAATGTATGAATTGGTGAATTATTGTATGAGTTTCAACTGTTTCTCATCTTTGAGTTTCAAGTGCAAGGAGTGCACATTATTCGCAAGGAGTGCATTGACAGAGGTGAGTTAACCTTAAGAAAGCTCAGGAGAGATATCGTTGAACCTTCATCGGCAGGAGTGCAAGGAGTGCACAGGAAGAACTCTACATTGATTTCGGGGAGAAACAGAGTTACTTAACACTTTGTAAGGAGAAACTTTGCAAGGTGTGCATCGAGCAAGGAGAACACCAGGAGGGCGAGAAGAATTTCTTGTTCAAGAAATCCTTTCAGTCTGAATTTGACAAAATCTCAGGAACGCAAGGAGTGCATGGGAGATCAAAATATTTGAGGAGATCAAGCTCAGAAGGGGTAACGCAAAGAGTGCGTATGAGACAGACTTATTCTAAGTCCAAAGTTCAGAAGAGATAACGCTTGCAAGAGCATAAGAGAGAATCAAGATAGTCGGGTTCACTGGACAAAGTTCAAAGGCCGAGAAACAATTGAAACTCATACAATACTTCACCAATTCATACATTAAGAAAATGAATGACATATAAAAGCATAACAATAAACAAAAATACATAAACACACTATGTGCAGGAAAAACTGATTTTCTATTATCTATGTGTGTCTATACAGATGTTTACAAAAACTGGATTGTAACAGAGTCCCAGTTCTCTCAAGCTCTCCTAATCTAACTCTATCCTGAGTTCTGCTTCTAAGACCCTCTTTAAGATCTCTCTTCCTCTCTCATTTTCAAAAGATGGCTCCACGAGCTTATCCTATTCACCGCCTTAGTGCTATCACTACCTCAGTTACGACACCATACTCCTATGGATACATTCCATAAATGTTGATCCATGCCTGACTACAACCTAGACCTGCTACAAGCAACCTTTTAAGGCAATCCTACCCACTACCTGTAAAAAGGCATGGATTGGTTCTTATAGCCTTACAACACAAAAATCCATATTGAATAAGGTTTCAAATTTAAAAATGGGAGGTCAATGTCTCCGCCTTTCTCCATTGCACGTCTATGCGTTGGCTTGCTAGCACATTTGCTGAGGTGGAGCAATGCTCCTGCATCACACGTGGAAGCCTATGGTGCTGCCACATCACCATGTTGACGTCATCATGACATGTGTCTCCCTCTATGTGTGCCACGTACAATTTACAAATGTTGATGTCATCCATACTAATGCTGACATCAACAGTATGGATGCTAACTCATCCATATTGATTGGGCTAGGTTGACCAAAACTTTGACCATGAATATCTTTTGATACGTAACTCTGTTTGATGATCTATTTACATCATTGGAAAGCTTGTGACACGCTCTTCATGATGATGAAAATTTCACTGAGTTTGAAGGACTTTGAATTTTTTTCCCTTTCTCTGTCTACTAAGGCCATTCTGAACTTCTTGAGTTGCTTCTATGAATTATATGTTATCCTTAGTCGACTCTATATCTTGTTTGGATCATGCTTTCCCAATGAGAGATTTTTGGACCACCAAATTTTTTTATCAATCGACAGATAAGTGAGGGAAGATTTCCCTCACCTTGTCCTTCTCAATCCACTTTTCCTTGCTTGGATTTGTTCCCTTTAAGTCCACTCGAATATAATCAACATCACCCCTGCATGAATTCCTCATCCTTTTGTCCAAGATGATATCTTCCTTGAACTCATCCAAGTACTCAGGAGAAAACTCATCTACTGAAGTTATTGAAAATTCCTCACCATGATCCATGATAATGGGTGATGCAGGAGCATCGCTCCACCTCATCAAATGCGCCAACACGCAGACGCGCAATGGAGAAAGGGAGAGGCACCGACCCTCCCATTTTTAAATTTGAAATAATCCTATACGGATTTTTGTGGTGTAAGGTTGTAAATGCCAGGCCATGCCTTTGTACAGGTAGTGTTTAGGGTTACCTTAAATGGTTGCATGTAGTAGGTCTAGATCTCATTCAGGTATGGACATTCATTTATGGAATGTAGTCGTAGAGTATGGTGTTTTGACTGAGACAGTGATCGCACTAAGGCGGTGAAGAGGATAAGCTCGTGGAGCCCTCGCTTTGTAATGAGAGGAGATTGGAGAGTGATATCTTAGGTAGAGAGAGTCTTAGGAGGCCTTAGGAGGTCTTAGAAGTTCTGAGAGAGAGCTTGAGAGAACTAGGACTTTGTTACAGTCCAGTTTTTGTAAACATCTGTATAGACACATAGAGATAGTAGAAAAGAATTTTTTCTTGCATATTGTTGTTCACATGTTTATGTATTTCATGAATGAATATTGTAGATGTATGATAAGTTTCATTTACAGTAGGAATATATATTTCTCTATCTCTGTCTAAGTTTGAAATATCATTCTAGGTTCTTTAGGCTTTGCAAGGAGTGCACAAGAGAACATTGGAGGTTCTGTAGCCAGCGCAAGGAGTGTGCATCTGAACTCTGCGGAGTCAGAAAGAACATGCCAGGAGGGCACACCAGAGTGATCATAAACTCAAAAGGAACCTCAAGGTTGTTGAACACCTTGGAGGTAAGACTGTGCAAAGAAGGCATAGAGAGACAGAACTATTGAAGGTTATGTAAAGCTCTTCCAGGTGGGCATCGAGTGAGTGCAAGGAGTGCACAAAAGAACTCTATTTTGAGTTCTAAGAGAGGAGAAGTGTCAAAGGAGAAGACACTTATAGGGTTATTGAACACCCTATAGAAAGACCTGTGCAAGGAGTGCACCAGGCCAACACTCGGACGAATTGTTGAAAGACAACCAGTTTAAGGCCAATCAGAGCACAAGGAGTGTGCACATAAATAAGTTGTTTTAAGTTCCAAAGCTCAGGAGGGAGAACATAGACGAGACCCAAATTCACTAGGATCGAAGAGGAATCAAAGGTCACGTCCTTTGAACTTTGAAAATCTTCCAAGTCAGGGAGAAATCACAAGCTCGGGAGGAGTACAACAGTCATAGATCAGCTACAGAGGAAAAAATATGGACCATTGAATCTCACGTCCAGGCACACAGGAGAGCGCTTAAGAGGAATCAAATCTTAGTTGTAGGATCTGGAAGCACGTGGACCAACAGTCATTGGATCTGGAGGAAGTGCACCAGATTTATTTCTTTAGAGTGCATAGGAGGAGAGCCAACTTGCGAAGATGCCAAGTCCCAAAATCATCAGGATCGTCCATCATCAAAGGATTGGTGGCAGCATATCATCATTTCTTTGACTCACGAAAGAGGGGAGACAAAGGGAAAACTTGCGAGAACTCGTGAAACGCGAACTTGTGAAAGGATCACAGCCATTGATTGTTTCAAAATCATTCGGACCATCCATCGTCAAGGAGGACATGTGGTAAGAGATCAGCGTTTCACTGACTCGTGACTCAAAGGAGTCAAATTTTGAGTTGTGAGAACTCATGAAATGAAAATCGTGACTTGATCTGAGCCGTTGGATCAAGGAGAGATCTAGACAGTTGATTGTCTAGGGAGAAATATCGACATTTCATGGATTGAAAGATCTGGGGTGATAAGTCTTTCAGCTTCGCAAAACGTGAAGTCCCGAAATCATCGTGACCGTCGAATAAAGGAGAGATTTGGGCTGTCAAATCTAAAGCATTGAGAGTTCTTGATACATGAAATTCCGACGCACTTGGAGGTTTGGTCCCAATTCATAGTGAGGAGTCATATGGAAACAGGATAAGGGAGGAGCTAGCAAACGCTAGGCCCTTGTCGGGATTTCAGAGATCAGGAGAGTCGGGGTGACTCGCATACAAATACCTGACTCNGAATTGCAAAGAGATCACATACATTGATCTTGGAAAGACAAATCTGGTCTGTGGATTTGGAAGGGACAGATTTGAAACATCAGTTCAGACAGTATCGTCAAGATCGCGAGATCGACGATCCCATAGCATTGTGGGGACAGGAGTTTCATGGACTTTAAAACATTGAGGGCAGGCCGCAATCCATACTATGGTTTTTCCAAGAATACATGTGGAGGCTCAAGGAGAATTGTGGGTCAAAAAGTAGTTTGATTGAAACCGCTTTTGGTCACGCCCGCAATCACGTGGTCACGCGAGGTCATCGCCCAAGGTAACATGTAGGAAGGGGCTAGTGAAAGGGAGCTAGCATCTACAAATTGAAGAGCGCCCAGAGTGCGCAGACGGAGGGTGCAGGTATCACAGGACCTGCACACTGGAGAAGAAAGGGGCTTGTGTATAGTTAAATTGGGTTCAAAAAGGAACCCGAAGAGTCAATCTGAATAAGGAGAAGGAAATATCCAGAGACTGAGAGATCGTAGAACCCTAGGAGGGGAGGGCGGCTACATCAGGTGGTATTAGAGCTTAGATAGTTTATTTATGTAGCGGAGAGAATAGAAAGGAGATACTCTGATACCATGTGGTATCAGAGCTTGAATTTTCGTCTGTAGATTTCAGATGAAAGAGAAAGAGGAGGAAGCATTATTTTGTTTGCAGACAACAGACAAGAGAGAGACGGTGAAAGGAGATGATATGGTAACATTAGATGATATCAGAAGTTAAAGTTTTCCTGTAGACAACATGTGAAGGAAGCAGGTTACTGATTCCCTATGAGAAAGTTGTTGCATGCACACAGCAGCAACAAAAATTTAAATAGCCAGGTAAGTTGTGGGAGAATATGGATATTCTATCAGATGTAGAGTGATCCACGGGCTTTCCAGGAAGGTAGGTAGAAGGTAGAAGAGAAGGATGCAGGAAGAAATGCAATCTAGAGATGGATCTGGAGCTTAATGAGATAAGAGCAAGGATGGAGCATGTGACATTAAAAATGCAGCAAGATGCTAAAGCGCATTGGGTGTATGAGTGGCCCATGAGGAAGAAGGTGAAGTGGCCAGTCAAGAGATTGTTTTCCAGAGAACAACAACATTTGTTAAAGAGGTGGTTGAGGTATGTCAAAAGCCTCAAATATGAAGAGGAAGCGGTTCACGTCTATGAGCTAGAAACTGGAAAGGACATCAGTGATGATGAGGAGAAGAGATTAGTGTAAGGTCTCGTATACTGCCAGGGGAACAGTGGAAATTAAAATTTCCAGGTGGGTAATGATATGGGATCAGTTGATCTCATAGACTGTTGGGTGGGCAGAAGAGAAGTCCCAAATTTCCAAGTGGGCAGGGAGAAAGAAATGAGATTGTCGGAAAGTCTCAGGAGCTTAGAAGTGGGTTCAGGTCAGCAAGGAGTGTTTATAGGTGAATATTCATGTAGGTTTGAAGACCATGTGAATGAAGATGATGAGAATTTAAATACTTCCATCACAAAGGAGGAGGATCATAGGAGAATTCTGATTATTTGAGGGATCGAGATATTCCTACCAAAAAGCCAAGTAGAGGTCAGTGCACATGATGAAAGTGCAGCAGAAGAGGAAGGACGGCCAGCAGAAACTATCAAGGAGGAGAACATGGAGTAGACATTTATGTCTACCCCAATAGAAGAAGATGAGCATTCAGAAGAATGGCTCAAATTTTTCAGCCAGGAAGCTAAAATAGAGATGATTGCAGCACTAGAGCATGCAGCAAAAGGAGAAATAGACATCATGGACTTTGTTGATCTGTATGAAGAATTGGAAGCCCTAGAGAGAAGGGTTATGGTGCAAATCTTGCACATCCAATAGGCTAAGTTGGAATCATATGGAGGAGCATACCAGCTAAGGGAGCAGATGGAAAAAGTTGGTGATGTACCAACAGAGGAGCTGGTAGAAGGAAATTTGTCAGAGGGGGAAGCTGAGCAGCTACTCAGTGATGAAACTATGGAACTGGAGTCTACAGAAGGGTGGAAAAATAATTCCACAGAAGAAGAAAATGATAAGGGGGATCGAGTTGATCTACCCATTGATGAGAAGGAAGTGTGACAGAGAAGACTGCATAAGAAGAACCAGCCACTTGAGCAGTTGGGCAGGGTGATAGAGGAGATAAGGAGGTTGATGTTGAGATCAGCAGAAGTAGTCAGCAAAGGGGAGCTAAACAGGGGAGAACCTGCAACAGCAACAGGGATGAAGGAGAAGAGGAAGAAGCAGTAGTAGCAGCCGCAGCAGCAAAGCAGAGGAGCAAGAGGACAACTCCAAGAAAGAGTTTGGGATTCAGGAGGATTTCAACATTGGGGAAGAGGAGGTCATGAGAAGGAGCTCGTGATTTTCCCAGCAGTGGAGTATGATGCAGGAGCATTGCTCCACCTCAGCAAATGCACCAACAAGCCAACGCATAGATGCGCAATGGAGAAAGGGGGAGACATTGACCCTCCCATTTTTAAATTTGAAACCTTATCCAATACGGATTTTTGTGTTGTAAGGTTGTAAGAACCGATCCATGCCTTTGTATAGGTAGTGGGTAGGATAGCCTTAAAAGGTTTCTTGTAGTAATTCTAGGTCTTAGTCAGGCCTGGATCAATATTTATGGAATGTAGTCGTAGGAGTATGGTGTCCTAACTAAGATAGTGATAGCACTAAGGCGGTGATGAGGATAAGCTTGTGGAGCCCTCTTTTGAAAATGACAGAGGAAGAGAGATATTAAAGGGGGTCTAAGAAGAAGAACTCAGGATAGATTTAGATTAGGATATCTTGAAAAAACTAGGACTCTGTTACAGTTCAATTTTTGTAAACATCTGTATAGACATAGAGAGATAATAGAAAAGGAGTTTTTCCTGCACATGGTGTGTTTATGTATTTGTGTTTATTGTTATGATTTTATTTGTCATTCATGTTCTGAATGTATGAATTGGTGAATTATTGTATGAGTTTCAACTGTTTCTCATCTTTGAGTTTCAAGTGCAAGGAGTGCACATTATTCGCAAGGAGTGCATTGACAGAGGTGAGTTAACCTTAAGAAAGCTCAGGAGAGATATCGTTGAACCTTCATCGGCAGGAGTGCAAGGAGTGCACAGGAAGAACTCTACATTGATTTCGGGGAGAAACAGAGTTACTTAACACTTTGTAAGGAGAAACTTTGCAAGGTGTGCATCGAGCAAGGAGAACACCAGGAGGGCGAGAAGAATTTCTTGTTCAAGAAATCCTTTCAGTCTGAATTTGACAAAATCTCAGGAACGCAAGGAGTGCATGGGAGATCAAAATATTTGAGGAGATCAAGCTCAGAAGGGGTAACGCAAAGAGTGCGTATGAGACAGACTTATTCTAAGTCCAAAGTTCAGAAGAGATAACGCTTGCAAGAGCATAAGAGAGAATCAAGATAGTCGGGTTCACTGGACAAAGTTCAAAGGCCGAGAAACAATTGAAACTCATACAATACTTCACCAATTCATACATTAAGAAAATGAATGACATATAAAAGCATAACAATAAACAAAAATACATAAACACACTATGTGCAGGAAAAACTGATTTTCTATTATCTATGTGTGTCTATACAGATGTTTACAAAAACTGGATTGTAACAGAGTCCCAGTTCTCTCAAGCTCTCCTAATCTAACTCTATCCTGAGTTCTGCTTCTAAGACCCTCTTTAAGATCTCTCTTCCTCTCTCATTTTCAAAAGATGGCTCCACGAGCTTATCCTATTCACCGCCTTAGTGCTATCACTACCTCAGTTACGACACCATACTCCTATGGATACATTCCATAAATGTTGATCCATGCCTGACTACAACCTAGACCTGCTACAAGCAACCTTTTAAGGCAATCCTACCCACTACCTGTAAAAAGGCATGGATTGGTTCTTATAGCCTTACAACACAAAAATCCATATTGAATAAGGTTTCAAATTTAAAAATGGGAGGTCAATGTCTCCGCCTTTCTCCATTGCACGTCTATGCGTTGGCTTGCTAGCACATTTGCTGAGGTGGAGCAATGCTCCTGCATCACACGTGGAAGCCTATGGTGCTGCCACATCACCATGTTGACGTCATCATGACATGTGTCTCCCTCTATGTGTGCCACGTACAATTTACAAATGTTGATGTCATCCATACTAATGCTGACATCAACAGTATGGATGCTAACTCATCCATATTGATTGGGCTAGGTTGACCAAAACTTTGACCATGAATATCTTTTGATACGTAACTCTGTTTGATGATCTATTTACATCATTGGAAAGCTTGTGACACGCTCTTCATGATGATGAAAATTTCACTGAGTTTGAAGGACTTTGAATTTTTTTCCCTTTCTCTGTCTACTAAGGCCATTCTGAACTTCTTGAGTTGCTTCTATGAATTATATGTTATCCTTAGTCGACTCTATATCTTGTTTGGATCATGCTTTCCCAATGAGAGATTTTTGGACCACCAAATTTTTTTATCAATCGACAGATAAGTGAGGGAAGATTTCCCTCACCTTGTCCTTCTCAATCCACTTTTCCTTGCTTGGATTTGTTCCCTTTAAGTCCACTCGAATATAATCAACATCACCCCTGCATGAATTCCTCATCCTTTTGTCCAAGATGATATCTTCCTTGAACTCATCCAAGTACTCAGGAGAAAACTCATCTACTGAAGTTATTGAAAATTCCTCACCATGATCCATGATAATGGGTGATGCAGGAGCATCGCTCCACCTCATCAAATGCGCCAACACGCAGACGCGCAATGGAGAAAGGGAGAGGCACCGACCCTCCCATTTTTAAATTTGAAATAATCCTATACGGATTTTTGTGGTGTAAGGTTGTAAATGCCAGGCCATGCCTTTGTACAGGTAGTGTTTAGGGTTACCTTAAATGGTTGCATGTAGTAGGTCTAGATCTCATTCAGGTATGGACATTCATTTATGGAATGTAGTCGTAGAGTATGGTGTTTTGACTGAGACAGTGATCGCACTAAGGCGGTGAAGAGGATAAGCTCGTGGAGCCCTCGCTTTGTAATGAGAGGAGATTGGAGAGTGATATCTTAGGTAGAGAGAGTCTTAGGAGGCCTTAGGAGGTCTTAGAAGTTCTGAGAGAGAGCTTGAGAGAACTAGGACTTTGTTACAGTCCAGTTTTTGTAAACATCTGTATAGACACATAGAGATAGTAGAAAAGAATTTTTTCTTGCATATTGTTGTTCACATGTTTATGTATTTCATGAATGAATATTGTAGATGTATGATAAGTTTCATTTACAGTAGGAATATATATTTCTCTATCTCTGTCTAAGTTTGAAATATCATTCTAGGTTCTTTAGGCTTTGCAAGGAGTGCACAAGAGAACATTGGAGGTTCTGTAGCCAGCGCAAGGAGTGTGCATCTGAACTCTGCGGAGTCAGAAAGAACATGCCAGGAGGGCACACCAGAGTGATCATAAACTCAAAAGGAACCTCAAGGTTGTTGAACACCTTGGAGGTAAGACTGTGCAAAGAAGGCATAGAGAGACAGAACTATTGAAGGTTATGTAAAGCTCTTCCAGGTGGGCATCGAGTGAGTGCAAGGAGTGCACAAAAGAACTCTATTTTGAGTTCTAAGAGAGGAGAAGTGTCAAAGGAGAAGACACTTATAGGGTTATTGAACACCCTATAGAAAGACCTGTGCAAGGAGTGCACCAGGCCAACACTCGGACGAATTGTTGAAAGACAACCAGTTTAAGGCCAATCAGAGCACAAGGAGTGTGCACATAAATAAGTTGTTTTAAGTTCCAAAGCTCAGGAGGGAGAACATAGACGAGACCCAAATTCACTAGGATCGAAGAGGAATCAAAGGTCACGTCCTTTGAACTTTGAAAATCTTCCAAGTCAGGGAGAAATCACAAGCTCGGGAGGAGTACAACAGTCATAGATCAGCTACAGAGGAAAAAATATGGACCATTGAATCTCACGTCCAGGCACACAGGAGAGCGCTTAAGAGGAATCAAATCTTAGTTGTAGGATCTGGAAGCACGTGGACCAACAGTCATTGGATCTGGAGGAAGTGCACCAGATTTATTTCTTTAGAGTGCATAGGAGGAGAGCCAACTTGCGAAGATGCCAAGTCCCAAAATCATCAGGATCGTCCATCATCAAAGGATTGGTGGCAGCATATCATCATTTCTTTGACTCACGAAAGAGGGGAGACAAAGGGAAAACTTGCGAGAACTCGTGAAACGCGAACTTGTGAAAGGATCACAGCCATTGATTGTTTCAAAATCATTCGGACCATCCATCGTCAAGGAGGACATGTGGTAAGAGATCAGCGTTTCACTGACTCGTGACTCAAAGGAGTCAAATTTTGAGTTGTGAGAACTCATGAAATGAAAATCGTGACTTGATCTGAGCCGTTGGATCAAGGAGAGATCTAGACAGTTGATTGTCTAGGGAGAAATATCGACATTTCATGGATTGAAAGATCTGGGGTGATAAGTCTTTCAGCTTCGCAAAACGTGAAGTCCCGAAATCATCGTGACCGTCGAATAAAGGAGAGATTTGGGCTGTCAAATCTAAAGCATTGAGAGTTCTTGATACATGAAATTCCGACGCACTTGGAGGTTTGGTCCCAATTCATAGTGAGGAGTCATATGGAAACAGGATAAGGGAGGAGCTAGCAAACGCTAGGCCCTTGTCGGGATTTCAGAGATCAGGAGAGTCGGGGTGACTCGCATACAAATACCTGACTC
>JZKD02S0773899.1:199854-226414 GCA_000966675.3 Picea glauca | reverse complement strand
TGGATAACCTATCCATTAACCAACTGACCTGTCTCCCACGCCCAACGGACACCCGTTTACTCAAAACTACCCTTATTCTTCCTACTTTCACCATTTACCCACTCATCGCACCAGAGAAATTCACACCGTTTTCTCCTCCGTTACAGTCAGTTGTCCCCATCCACACTCTCCCCCGCTAACGTTGTTTTTCGTGCAGGTACTGTTGCAGTAATGGCGCCAAAGTCAAAACAAGCAGAAGGAGAGGAGAATTTGTTTCTCCCATCTCCTGTCGACCTTAATAGAATCCCACTGGCCGACAAAGATCGCTTAATCACAGATACAAAGTGCGATTTTGATTTCGCAGACCTCCATTCGTGGCTCAAGGAAGTCTTCCTGGACCAGAGTGACGAAATTGGACTCTCGGAGTCCAACTTACCCCTATATCTCTTTCCTCGGATTCACCCTTTTCCAGAGTTTTCCCTCAAGTGCCAAGCCCACTACATCCCCGAACGAAGAGCCATCGTTTCCTCTTCTGGAGAAATTCTATTCCTCATCACGCCTAAATCCATCGACCAAATGATGCAAATTCCCCGAGATGACTCTGCATCACCTTTCAACCTTGAAATTCTCACTAAATTATACCATAAAATGACCTTCCCCCAGAGAGCTCAAATATTTGAGTTTTTCCTCCCACCATCCGCTCAATTTCCCTCCACAAATCCCCCTTATCCTTCTTCCATGTTTTCGACCAAAGGAAACCATATCATCTCGTCCTTATGCGCCTTGTTGGGATACTATTCAGATCAGTGGGTAGATGAACCCATTCTGGGGTTTTTATCCATTTTCTCCACCGATGAGAAGCCCACTACCCAGTTCAACTTCAGCACATTCCTGGCAAACAATATTCATGAACAGTTTGTTAATTTTGCCACGGAAGGCATGTTCAGGTATTCTTCCATACTGGCGTACTTGTTCATTTTCTTCCAAGCGGACAAATTTGCTTTTTCCATGCAGAAGATGGATGGAGACGGTAGACCCCAAGCAGTGACTGCTTGGACCTCCTTTCTCAAGCATAACTCCACAGAGTTTAGTTTCAAGGAGTTCATCGATCAATTATACCACCCAGTGGTAAGTATGCTTAGCGGCAGGCCCGAGCCTAGGATAAATGATGAAGTTCATAGGATCTTGCATCTCTCGGATCACACAAAGACAGGTGAGTGGTATTTATACCAAAATCATACTGAGATCAGAGTATATGGGTGCAATTTGGCACCATATAAGATGCCCAAATACTTGTCTGTCAGAATGTTTTCCCTAGAGTACATAAGGCAGATGATAAACTCTGATGACATTCACTTCGTGTCACTAAAGAAAAAGCAACAGCTCATAATCAAAGGGCAGATTGGCTCTTTCATTTGCAACAATCGTGGCGTTGGAGAAGAAGAAGAGAGGCTGTTGAAGGAAATGAAGTTCTTCATGAGTTTCCCATGGCATTACGATCCGCATGGAATTATCTCTGAGATGAGGGTGAAAAACAAGAACATCCCATATGTCCACGAATCTAGGCCAGAAGTCGAGAAATTTGCAAACCAGACAGGATGGGGACCAAACATTTTAGTCGAAGCAGAACAACGGGACACCCCGACCACTGTGTCACAAACAACCACACCATAGGTTCCTAAAGAGAAAAGGCCTAGGCAAGATTCGTCATCGCTTGTCACTAAAGTATCATCAGAAGAATTTCAGCTACACACCAAGAGGCCCAAAACCAGTCCAACTCCCGACCCGACTGGGGAGAAAGAAATTCCATCTACTACAGTGACAACGGTTGACAGGCCGCCCCTCAGTGCCAGCCTCCAGCATATTATAACTTCAGTATTGCCGGAGAAATCTACGGATTCTCCATCAACCACTCAGCCAGGCAAGATAGGACCAAAGCTGAGTATCTTCGAGAATTACGATCTGATTAAGAAAAAGAATCAAACTTTGACCAGCAGCACTTGCACACAATTTTGGAAGCAGATGTCGACTGCAAAACATAGGCTGCTATTGGCATTTGACACTGAGAAGGGAAGAATGCACATGGCATTCCTCCAAGCACAGGTTCCGGATCCAAAGGTAATCACTGATTACAAAAGGGCCACCTTTGAATTCCAAACTAAAGATGTACATCCGACCGATCAGATGGACCTGCACAAGCAAACAGGAGAAATGGTTTTCCATACATTGGCACATGCTTCCACTACTGTGTCCAAGTTGCAAGTGTCCCTGAACAACCTCCAGACGCAGTCGAAATTGGAGAAGATATCATCCTTCGCCAAGGACAACAGGATCAAGACCTTGGAGGAACTGGTCCTCAAGATCGGTTACTATCCTTCGAACGTGAAAGCAACCAAGGAGATGATTAAAAATAAAAATGCAGACATAGCCTCCTTAAGGAAACAATTGAAACTTCCGCCCACAGAGGATTCACAGGCGAAGGAAATAGTAGAGACATAGGGAGAAAAAGATGAGATGCTCAAACTAATTATGGAGCAGAACGCACAACTAAAGGAAATGGAAGCTGATATGGAGAAGCTGGTAAAAGAGAAAGAACAGCTGAAGCCAATGGAAGTCATTCCATTGAGTGCAGTTCCACTTTCAGGAGTGAGCACTACATCAGTAGTAGAAGTCCCATCAACAAATCCACTGACATCTCTGGAAAAGACAGTCGAATTGGCTAAGTCTATGGAAAAGATGAACTTGCAGGAAACAGAGATCAGCAGGCTCAAAAAGGAGATAGAGAACCTTCAGGAACTCAAATCTTCCTTTCAGATCAGCCTCTCCAAGGAAAAGCAGGTGTCAGACCAGCTCAAACAAGAGTTACAACAGCTCCGGAAGCAAACAGTGGCCGGTAAAACTTTGGCCGAGGTTAAAGAAAGTGTATGGACAGATGTCACCAAGTCCATGAACGAGATATGGCCCATGATACAGATCATGTTTGAGAAGAATGAATTGGTGCAGAGAAGAAAACAGGCCATTGAGAAGATCATATCAGAATTGGGAGAGATGCCAACACAAGCTAATGAAATCATTAAGTTCCTAAATTCTAAGACCAGGGAGGAGCTGGAAGAGCTTAAAATTGAAGATAGAACAGAGACCATCCTCGAGGTCAAAAGAGTTTTGACCAAGAGAATATTAATGCTTCAACTGGAAGAAAAGGTTCAGGCCATGGACCTTGGGGTGCAAAGATTTTTTAGTAAGATTGAGGCTCTACAGAAGAAAGGTCTTCCTGGTCTGAAGGTAATAATGACAAGTTGATGACACTCCCAGACTACAACAAGAAACTGGCTGATGTGGCTAAGGATAGTTCAAAGTTTTCAGGAATTCAAGGAAGCATCATTGGCAAGGCGTTTCTAGATGCGCTCCAGTGGGACATCAGTATTCAGCATGAAATTCGATACGTCTTCATCACCAAACCTACCTTCGCCAAGTACACAGAAATGGATGAAGTTTATCGAAGGCTGCTCAAAGTCAATGTTCCTAGTCATCTTCGATGGGAAGAACTCTGTGATCTGATCAAGTAATCAATGAGCAGTCCCAGTCCAGTCATCTTTCCAGTCAGACGAGGTCGTGCAGAGGCCTCACCAACGGTTCACCCAAGAAACAGCATGCAGTTATAACACATCATCAAGAAGTTCCTAGATTTATGAAATTTGTTAAGTTAGTTAGGCCAAAAATAGATTTAGCACATCCTGGACATTAATGACAGGATTGTTTGTAATTTTGAGTTATAAATACTTCATCTTTCGAAGTATTGATGGTTGTTGATCTTCACGCCCTGAAGCTATCAGACTGTAATATTTTTGAAGAGATCTTCCATTAATACAAAGAGGCACTTTTGCAGGATTCTTGTATGTATTCACTGGTGATGTTTTTCTCTCTTAGTTGAATGTTATTCTCGCTTTGTTATCATACTGTTTTCTAAATCTAATCTTTAGAAGTAACGAACGTTGCAGGATTTATCTCGTATACCCTGTTTCTGAATCAAAAGATTTTAGTGTTTTATCTTCTGGTTTTTTCAATAAAGAAATTCTTAACTGCTTCTTCGTTGAAATTATCTTTCTCGTCTTTTCTGCTATTCCTCATTTATGCTATTGAAGGATCCAGTGATTATATTATCTCGCCCTGTGAAAGTTTTCCTTTGCATTTCTGGTTTGGATTTCATTTTTTAAGACATAGACCCCATAGCCCAATGGATGTGTAGACTGTCTCAACCAACTCAACAAACACTACGACAACAAAACCGACTTATTTATTTACCTAGCCTAATATTTTAAAATTCGAAACATATCTAAATCATATAGAGAGATCCCTCTCTGAAGTTGGAAGGGCTAGATCCCAGCTTCAAAAGCGGTTGGATAAAGTTACCTTTTGTAGATTTCTTCTTTTGGCAACCTCTAGGAAATTTACAGAGTGCTAACAGGTGTTACGTCATGTAGTTCCTCACGATTGAGGAGTTATGATGTCATGAATTTGGAAGCCCCAAAGAATGGTTAAGAAGCCCCTAAATGATTGCAACAAGAAGTTATAAGAAATCAATTAAAGGGTAAAACAGTTATAACAAGAAAGTACAGGTCAGCCCTAACGTGAAGGAAAGAAGTCACTTGGAAAAGTATAAATACACTTCAAGAAGCCTCTCATTTACACACACAATTTCAATGATTATCTATCTTTCAAGTGATATTTTGGTAAGCCTTTTTGTAGTGTGTCTGAGGATGTGGATATGAGGAAGAAAGGAGTGAAAAAGTCTCGGACCCCCGTGGGTTAGACTACTAGTGTCCTATGAGGCACCCCTATGGGTCAAACTACTAGTGTCCTATCAGACTACTAATTTAGTTGACCCCCGCAGGTCAGACTACTAGTGTCCTATGAGGCACCCCCGTGGTTTGTTTAGTGTATGTCACGCGAGGCCCCACATGATAACTGGCATCTGTCTAGCGAGGCTAAGCCATATTTGAATAAGAATGATTGGTTCAAGTTACAGCGGGGTTGTTATAGGGTCTAAGATGTTATGTATCAGTTCTTCTTCATGAGTAAATGTATGTCTTTTATGTGTTTGTTTGAGGCTTGTATCATAGATGGTATGGAAGATTATTAAGGAATATCTTGGAGGCCCTTTTGGTACATGGTTTCATATGGTTAAGGTTCATGTCTTGGTGATATTGATACATGCTTGAGACATATCCTTGGTACAGTGTGTATGGTTGTTATGTTTCATTGTTAGAGGCACATCTTTGTGATGATTGGCACATGTGTGAGGTATATACTAGGTATATAATATTGGCTGTTATGGTGCATGATTGAGGCATACTGTTGAGACATTAGTATATGGTTTACTGTATGGTATATGCTTGAGGCATATATTGGATACATTGGATTATATGTTTGGTACATGGTGTATGGCATGATTTAGACATATCATGAGTGATAAGGTATATGGTTGAGGCACATGTTATGGTACATGTTTTGGTACATGGTTGATACATTTTATGGTATAGATATTGGTACATACACATAGGTTGATCACTTACAGTGACAGAGACAATGGAAGTTACAGGTTGATGTGACAGTGACAGGTTGATGTGATAGTGACAATGATAGGTTGATGTGGCAATGACAGTGACAGGTTGATGTATTAGTGATAGTGGAAGTTACAAGTTGATCAATTGTAGTGACAGTTTGATTCTACACTTATATTTCAAGGAAGCAAGACGGGACAAGGAAAGGGGGTTGTATCCTCCTTCCTTTCGATTGGTTCCAGAGAACTCGGGGAGTTGGAGCTTCCTTCAAGTTGGAGCTTGTAAACTAGGCGTTGGAGCCTCCTTCCATTTGTAGTTGGAGAATTTATGGAGTTGTAGCTTCCTTCAATTTGGATCCTGTAAACAGGAGGTTGGAGCCTCCTTCCAGTTGGTGCTTCCTATGAATGAATCTTTGACATATAATAAATCATTCTGTGGTTTTCTCCCATTTGGGTTTCCGCGTAAATTATGGTGTATTGTGTATCTTTGGTTATTTGTTATGCATTATTGATTGATACTTCTCATGATATATTCATGCTATATTGCTAATAAAGTTAATAATTACATTTTCTTATTAAAAGTGGTAAAAGATTGCATAATATTGATTCACCCCCCCCCTCTCAGTGTTCCAACAGAAACAAAGGAAGAGGCTTTGCATTTTTCAACTAAATGGGTTTATATGAAAACACACTTATACCTAGAACATGAAGTTAACATGGGAATAAAACTGACAAAGTTATTGATTCCTTAGTTTTGATCCAGGTTCTATTACCATAGCTATTGGTTCTTGAGTATAGGCTCATAACATTGAGTTATACTTCCTAGTCTAATGATATTATCATATTAGTTGACTGATCTTGTACTTCCCATTTTCTCAAAAAAAAAAAGTATACCTTTAAAACCACTTAATACTTATTGCTATGTCTAAAACTTTATGTGTAGATAGTTGAGAGTCTAAGTGAAGTTACCACTTCAACATTTTTCTCTTCTTGGCCCTTAGATTTTTGAGAGACATATAATTGTGGCTCAATGCTATTCGGATTTTTGTTGCACAAATCATGGGTTAAGCCTTTAAGGACTTCAAATTTTTCATTATAAATGATCATGCATCAAGGGATAGTATATTATTTTATATTATATCAAAGGACACTATATTATTTTATAATATCTCAAAGGACAGTATATTATTTTGTAATATAATTGAGATAGGTGGTTGTGTTTGTCTAATTACATTAGCTTTCTATGCCATTGACCCGGAGTGTACTTTAGTCTTTTCATAGTATGATTTTGACTGATCATTTTGGTTATTCTCGCACTGTTGTCTTGGTTCATGGGATTTCATGAGAAAAAGGCATCAAAAAGATCGCAATGTAGATAGTTATCATGATACAAATTATTATTATTTGTAATTAATAAACCTTCGTCAGACCATCGATGACCTAGTTCATCGATGGTTCAATTAGAGTAATGTTTTCCTTTCGACCGAGAAGCCATTGAAAACACAGTAGGTTTGTTTGTACACTGTTGATATTTCGATGGACTCCTAATGATCTTATGGACAAAATTTGTAGATAGAACAACACACATATGATGAAACTTGGTTGATGGTACGATGCACATACGAGGACAATGGTTGTGGGAATTGGTCAATTGGGATCCACCTTCTTCATAGGTTAGTCGCTCCTACAATGGACTAGAGACAAAAACATATTGGATTTGGGATGAATTGTGGTCGATGATACAACAGACTAGTAGCGGTCATTGCATGGTCGATTGTACAACAAACCTACGACAAAAAAAAAATAGATTTAGGATGTACATTGGTCCATGGTAAGATGGAGGTTTGCGCCTCTCTTGCAAAAAAATGGGTATCCTCATACTTGCGACAGGTGTGACATGAAAAAAAGTGGGTTGTAGCCTTCATCGTACTTGATATGGTGTGGCGACGAACTTGCATCAATAAATTGTCAGAAAATGGGCCCAATGTAGTAGTGAGAAGAAGAGAACAGTTTTGTGGGGATACTTTAAACTCTTTTGGATAGGAGGATCACAGATTCCAGTGGTCGAGATCATATTGGTATTATTCATCACTACCACTACAAGAGAGGAATGTGAACCAATTTTGGACATCAGTGATTTCTTTAGCAGGTTGTGTACTAAAAGTTTTCGATTCCAAAGAACTAGTTTATTGGTGCGTAGAAAAATATGATAAGAACCAGAGAATTATTCAATTGCAAGGAGGATCACATATTTATCTAACGCCCTCAGTTTTCAAAAAAATGCTTAGGTTACTAGAAATGAAATTGACCTTTAAAGGTGATGAAACCAAAGATTTATTAAAAGCAAGGAATGGTGGTAGGGAGATCCTACAATAATATATTGAAGACTCGGCGATGATACCATAAGATTTATCAAGCATCCAGGTCATTCTGTTAAAAAATCCTTATCAAGAAATAGCATGGATTTTTTCCATAGTAGTTGGACATGTATCTATGGATACCATTCCACAACTGGCTCTTTATATCTTACATTTTACAATTCATGAGAAGGAAAGTTTTTACTAAGAGAATATTATTTCTGGAGAAATATATTTTCAGTTATCAAATTTTATTAACAACAAGAAATTATACATGTCTTCATACCTAATTTTCGCCATCACTCACTGTCATGTTTTTAAGGGTTTGCATTTGGGAAAACAAGTCGATTGTAAAATTGATCTTGTGCAAATGTGGTACCCATCCTTATGGAAACAGAAGGTTGTGTATCATTTCTATGAAGTGCATAATGCATTTTTCTCTTCCTTCAAAAGACTCATCTTTGGGCCAAAAACATCAAGATTATATTTGGAAGCAGCGAATTTATGGACAAAAAAGGAATCTTTGAAACGTGATGGAGAAATTTAGTATAATCAGGATTTATTGTTCCCATGAATACCAAGTTATCTCGCATATTAATCATCTAACAAATTATTTGCAGTAGAAGTATGTAGACAATATAAATTATGGGTTCATCTCTTCCTTGAAAAAGAAAAAATCAATTTATTCCTTTACCCTAGAAAATTGGGCAGACCCTGTTGAAAAACATTGTAAATATTGATGAACTTTCAGTTCAATTTGACTAGTACAACTTGAAGTTGGAAGAAGAAATAAAAAGTTTTGACCCCAACCAATTGTTCTTGAATCATATGATATATGTTGGCTATAGTGCCTCGTATGATAATACTGTCCTATTTGGAGAAGACGAAAGAGATATCCAGAGCCCTCAAGCAATGTCAATTGAGAAGAAACAAGAATACATCGAGACTGTAATTAGCACTACTGACCAGCACAGAAAAATGGGAAGAGTTTTGAATGAAAGGAATACTAGTTATGTATCTCAGAAAATCAATCAACTAAAAAAAAATTCTCAGTCAGCATCATAGGAACAAAATAAGTATTCAGTTGACAATTCTGATGATGGAAGAGATCAAAACCCTCCAAAGGGAAATATGGAGGGAACCCATAAAATTCCAATAACTAGTAAAAGGAAAAGACAAACAAGGAAAGAAGAAGGAAATGAGGGTGCACTTGAAGACAACATTGTTCTTGAAAATATGGACCTGGATGTAAATATCAAAGATATAGAATTCCTTGATGAAGAGAAAAGAGTGTAGGAAAACAGAGAAATTGCAGCATAATTGGAAACATAGGAACTAGTCTTGTTTGAATAAGAATCCTTGACTTTGCATAGTGCTATGTTCGACAAGAGTACAAAGAAATTGGTCTTTGAAAAAGTTCATTCAAAAAATAAAAAAGTTCAAGGAAAATCTAGTTTAGAATTTGATCTCAATGGGGTTCCACGTTCCATAATTGTACGGATTCACGAAGTCACAAGGGAATCCCTTAAAACATTTGTTGATGAAATGGAGAATGAAAATGCCACCCTGAAAGACAGAATTAAAGAACTAGAGACTACTCTGATGCCTCCACCGATATTTTTCATCCCAATTGCTACAATGCAGCCCTGGAAGAGCCTTGACGGAACACCAGAATATAGTTCAATATTGAGAGTAACATCGATCTTACTCATTGTTGTCAGAATATATATTGGATAAAATATTAAGAAAACAATGTCTCTAATCCTCGAGACTTGGGAACTGGCAAATAATTTTATTTCTTTGGGATATAGAACCACGAATTTAAGACAATATCTTTAGGATGACTTAGAGAATGATGAAGAATTTTATAAGGGAGTTGTTACTACATTTGTTGTGAAAGTCTCAGGTATGAGTGAGTTAAAAATAAAATAACAGGACTTACCATCCCCTATTCAAATAAAGCAACTTAAATCCTACTGGATTAAAAGAATAAAATGTTTAAAATACATATTGGTATATTGTGACACTATAACTGTCAAAAGGGGAGATTCATATATAAATTTAATTGAGTTGGATCTAGCTGGAACAACCGAAGAGGTTGAAGACCCAAAGTTTATATTAGATTATGTTTTTATGACAAAGGAGCAGTTCGAATAAAAATTGAAATTGTTAAAGTCTGCATCAGTCGAGAGATTCAATAGTTTGACCGAGTATTCAGAGTTGGAAATTGAAAGTTGGTTAGTAAGTTATGTAAATAAGAATGAATATATTGAAGATACTTTACATCAAATTTCAATTGATTTCTGAGATATAGAAAGTTCCTTATTTGATATAAAAGTAAGGCAAGAAATACTTGTTGCGTCAATGAGGGATTATATTGAAAATTAGTTGAAAAATGTCTTAATTAAAATAACGGAACCATAACAAGAAGAGGCGATTACAATCAATCATGTAACTTCAGCAAAGGAGAACACAAAAGGCACCTCGATAGGAAGATATATAGAGAGAGAAATCCATCACAGTGAGTAAACTAATCACTTTTAAAAATATTCTATTATTTATTCTTCTCCTTCGGGAATCATCTAGTTGTGTTTCTTCATTCTTGAAATTCATAACCGATTTATAATCAACCTCTCTTTTTCTTATTTCAGGTATATCCTTGATCCATTTTATTTTATGGTCTGCAAGAACCTCATCCCAGTCCATTTGGACAAACGCATTTTATTTATTGAAAAACATACTATTATTATTTTTTTAAGCTCCTAGAGAACTATTTTGGGGTGAAACTTTAATGATATCCTAAACTCTGAGTTTTTGAGCATGAGATGTTTAAAGTTTATTAGACATATTATCTCTTATCTTGAATGAAATATATTTTTAAAGTTCTCTCAATTGTGGACTAGTACCATTCCTTCTTATAAATGTGATCAAAAAATTATGATATTGTGATGGACGTGAGAATTTTATCATTTTTCATATAGTGGTTATTTTATTTTTGTCCAATATTTGTGTGTATTGTATTTTAGTATTTGAAAGTTTCATGGTCCTCTTCTTAGGAATTTTCTTTGTGAATATACTATTTTTCGGTCTGTAGTATTTTTAATATTTTATTTTAACGATAAAGATTGGGGGTTTTCTATCTAGTATTCATGTATTTTGATATTTCAATTCAAGAATATCAAAGATTATCTTTCAAATTATTATAGAGGAGTACCACCTCTGTAAAAATTTAGGGAGGATTCATATCCTCGTGAGGTTGTTGTTTGGATCTTAACCAATCTAAACATTAACAGTTGGTAGATCCACCGCCCAACTATCTTCTATTGTTGGTCGATTGTCCAACCAACAGGCATGTCGACTACTCAACCAACTGATGTAGATATCCGGACGATCGCCCGACCGATTGTGTCCATATGTAGGTCGATTTCTCGATCAATTGAATCCAGAAGAAGTGTGATGAACTAACAATTCTTGATGTTCCAACACCCCCCCATCAGTAGACGTCTTTGGATATCCAGGAGGTGAAATTACTTCATCATGACAACCCCCCATAATTTCATCTTCTTGAAGTCCAAGAATCATACGGAGCTTGATAAATCTAGCTTTGGATAAAGGTTTAGTAAATATATCAACAACTTGATCAGCTATCCTGCAATATTCAAGAGAGACAGCATTCTCATGAACCAACTGTCTCAAACAGTGAGCATGGAGCTCAACATGATTCATCTTATTGTGGGAAATAGAATTTTCAACAACCTATATGGCACTTTAATTATCAGAGTATATTGTATTTGAGGTCTTAACAAGAAGGCCAAGTTCACCCAGAAGTTGGCAGATCCATACTACTTCAGTACCTGCTTGAACGGTGCCATGATATTTTTTTTTTGTAGTTGACAAGGAGACTACCTTATGTTTCTTGCATGACTACACCAATGGTATATTGATAAAGAGAAACACATAGCCAGAAGTGGAATTATGGTCATCATTTTCTCCAGCCCATTCGGAGTCATTGAAGTTGTACAACGAATATTAACTTTGAAAATACTTGATACCAAAATGAGTGGTACCCTTGAGATAGTGGACAATTCGTTTGACTGCTTTCTAGTGGTTTTCTCTAGGGTCCTGCATAAACCAAGAAACCACAATAATAGAAAAAGAAATTTCAGGTTGACTATGAGTAAGATAATTAAGACTACTGACCAGTTGTCGATAGAGTGTAGCATCAACTGCGGATGTTTGACAAGTTTTTTTTAGCTTTACTCTAGATTGAAAAGGAGTAGCACATGGCTTGCAATCAGCCATCTTAAAAAATAGATGTCAAAAGATCCAACACATATTTAGACTGAGAAATGAAAAAACCATCACATGGTGGTAATACTTGAAAACCCAAAAAGTAATGCAGAGCACCAAGATCTGTCATGTCAAAGGAGTCATCAAGTTGCTTCTTCAATCTAAAAATGAGGTCATTATTATTTGCAGTAATGAGGAGATCGTCTACAAATACAACAACAATCAAAGTGTATCCATTGGTATGGAGTACATACAAGTTGTTATCATATTCACAATGTTTGAAGCCAGGTCAAAGAAATAAATTGTTGATCTTAGCAAGCCAAGCTCAGGGAGCCTGCTTCAAACCATAAAGTGGCTTCTTGAGTCGACAAAATAGGTTATAATCTATCACAAAACTAGAAGTTTGTTCCATGAAAATTTCTTCAGATAGGTCTCCATAAATAAAGACACTTTTCACATCCATCTGATGGATTTTCCATCCAAAATGAGCAACAAGGAAAAGAATTAGTTGAGCAGAGTTCATCTTTGCAACAAGAGCAAAGGTCTAAGTGTATTCGATACCTTCTTGTTGAGAAAATCCCTTCACAACCAGGTGTGCTTTATGTCGTTCAACAACACCTTTGGAGGTAAATTTGGTTCTGTAGACCCATTGACACACTTCACACCATTCTTTCCTTGTGATCGGGGAACCATGTCCCAAGTGTGATTCTTAGACAAATAATCAATTTTTGTCTGCATAGCCTATTCCCATTTAGGCCTTACTTGAGCATCCAAGTAGGAAACAGGATCAGAAGTTTCAAGTACATGAGTCATCAAATAAATGTTGGAATGTTGTTTTTGACTTCGAGTTTTTCATCCAAAGGAAATATTACCAAAATCAGCTCCAACAGCTTCAATTGTCTTGGCAGCCCAATGGGGTAGATGAGAAACAAGTGAACTATTGTTCATGACAGCAAGTCGATTAGAATTCAAAAGAGTTTCAATCGACGGATACAATGGACCAGTCGTAAAAAATATCGACGGGCTACTCGACTTAGAGATCGATGGTCCAGTTGAAACAGGAACAAATTTTGATTGTCCAATCAAACGAATAAAATATGGAATAGGATAACTAGAGGCTGAGACAACATCAAAGGGATCATCCTATAGCAATATAGAGGAGGAATTCAACAACTTGATACCATAAAACTTCTTATCAAACCATTGAGAATGATTCTTCATTTGACAAGATCAAACAGTCAATAGGATTTTGACTCTTCAAAATAACCCATCATGATGCAAGCATGACTCTTTGCATCCAACTTCTTTCTGCAATCATCAGAAATATGAGCCCAGTCAACACATCCAAACTCATGGAGGTGGCTAACTATAGGCTTCTTTCCACACCATTGTTTGACTAGAGTCATGGGAGGAACAAATCTAGTTGATATGCGATTGAGAAGATAGTTTGCATAATATATTGCTTCATCACAGATGCAAGAGGGTGGATATTTAGCCTGCAAAAGACATCTAGCCATTTCGACTAGCATTTGATTCTTTCATTCTGCAACACCATTCAATACCATATCGAACCAGACATTATTCAAAAGGTTGATTGACATACTCACCACCATTTTCTAATCTCATGCACTTGATGGATAAGCCACATTGATTTTCAGCAAAGGTTCTAAACTCTTTGAACTTTTCAAAGACAAGATTCTCATTCTTCATAAATAGACCCATGTAAAATGAGAGAGATCATCAATGAAAGTCAAAATATACCTTGCGCCTACGAGGGAAGGTAGATTAATGTAGCAGACATCGTTGTGAACCAACTATAGGAGGTTATGTGATCACCTCACTTTGCTTGAGTCAAATGGTGCATGATGATGCTTTCCAAGCACACAACCTTTATAGACTCCTTCAAGGGGAAACATTTTAGGTAGACCAACAACCATGTTTTGAGTTGTCAGTGCCTATAGACTTTAGAAATTTAGGTTTCTGAGTCATTCATGCCAAGTTTGACTTCATTCATATGTGTGAGTAACAAGATCATTTGATTTGTTGTCGGGTCGAGTTGTGTCACGTAATTTATACAGACTGTCCTTCGGGTCGAGAAACCCTCCAAAGGAAATCGACTGACCTTTCTTAAAATCACAAACAAAGAACCGATCTGGCCAAAATTCCACAATCTTACCTATYTGTGTTAACCARGCAACAAAAAAAATATTGGCACTGATATTTGGCACATAGTAAACATCRACAATCCTCCTGTGTCGACAGGTAACATCACCCTGGCCAACAATATCAAGAGAAAAATCATCGGAAACACAAATCCTCCTCTCCTTGGCTTCATTCAAGGACGTGAACAAGGAAGCATCCTTAGCCAGATGAGCATCCAAAGTTGACTACCCATTCTTTCTATGCGGAATGAGACAATAAGGCTTGAGAAGTTTCGACTTGGAAGATGAAATTATTAGTAGGTCGGCGAACACCCGACACGTCCCCTTCAAGGCGTTTAACCTTCTCCTCTAAATTGTCTCTCTTCTTATAGAATACCTTCTCCACGTGTTTAGTGTTTCCAAAATACTAACATGTCTTCTTCTTTCGACTTCCATGGGGTGCATCTGTTTTCCCTTTAGGTTTTTGGTCAAGGCCTCCAGGTTTCTGTGTAGAGGTATCAAATCGTACTCGTTCTCTGTAATTCAACTTGCCCTTTCCCTTGACCAAGTGGGCTTGAATTTTACGACCAAGCTTGCCTTATTTAAGCAGTATGTGCTAATCATAGATCAAAAGACCGCAGAAATCTTTGAAGGTGTAGTCCTTACCATCTTCCTTGCATATCTACTAGTTGGTGCGGAAAGTCGAAATGAACGCATCGAATGGTGTTCTCAAATTCATCGGGACTAGCTCAATGAGTGTTCTCCTTTCTTTTGACAATTCTTTCTACATTCACCCAATTTCAATTGGAGTTCTTAATACACGATAGTATTCCTCTATTCTATCAAAGGAATGAGGATCGAGAGAGATCAACTATCTCTCCAACTGCATGACATGGCTCTCGTCGACTCAAACAACGACTTTGGCTTCTTCCAGACTTGATGAGGGCAATCGATTCCAATGATGTGGAAATGAATCTCTCATGATATATAGGTCATGATGACCCCCATAGCCTTATCCCTCTTTACATCAACAAAGAACTTTGCTTGATCATCTGTTAGATGATTTGGAATCGCAATCTTCATATACTACTAATCCTTTACTCTTCAGTAGGGTTTCCATGTTAGGTGACCATATTGTGTAATTTGATTCGTTCAGAATAACATGGATCAATCTTTGAAGTCGTCTTCGATATCTAGATAGAAATTGTTATGTTTCAACAAGTTCCAATGAGCAAACCACCAACCTAGAGTCAATCACACAATAGATCTGACTCAGCAAGATTTGTGGATAATAGGCGAGGTTTCAAACCATTGACTCTAATACCATGTTGGGGAATAGGGTGGAACCTGACATGAAACGGAAAAGACAGCATTGTAGATAATTGAAGAGAAAATGAAATTTTGAAGACAAAGGTGGTGTCTAAAGACACCATTACAACATTTAAGCAAAGCGCACTATGATCATAACATCACAATGCATATTGCACATCTCGATATGCATGATCCACATGTATCTTAATCACTTGATGATAATGACCCATGGGGTCCATTCTTTATAGCCTCAATATCTAACCACTTTCCTTGTAATCGGGAAGATCTTGTCCACATATAACTGTCGGTTGTTAGAGTTGACTCCGACAAATCTGCGTTGTCTAGTCGGCTTGACAAGGATGCTCGACCCGACCGAATATCCGTCCAACTCGTAGTCAATTGTTGGGTTGTTCAATCCACCGCCCGACTATCTTCAATTGTTGGTCAACTGTCCAACCGATAGGCATGTCAACTACTTGACCGACTAATATAGAGATCTGGTCAATCGCCTGACCCACTGTGTCCAGATGTAGGTCGACCGCCCAACCGACTGAATAAAGGAGAAGTGTGATGAACCGGCAATGTTTGATGTTCCAACAAATTGCACCAAAAAGGATGGCATTTTGCATGTTTTCATACTCGTGCAGGTTTCAAAAGGAAAAGTCGTGCAAGATTTAACTAAGAGACTTACGCAAGTGCCTAAAAACCCATTTTGCAATGCTTTTTCAACCTCTTTTGGGGTTGATGTTTAATAGCCATGGGTAGCCTTTGTTATGTTGTACTGATGATATTTTTAGGTGATCACCCGATTAGCTATAAGAGCGAAATTTAGGTGATAACAAAAAATACAATTGTTAGACTATTATTTTTGTCTAAGTGAAAAGCATAAGGGGTTGATTTAACTATTGTCATACTATTGTTGCATTGTTGTAAAACAATATTTTCATATCTAGTTATTGGTTGATAAGTTTCCCTAAAAAGGATAAAACTTATCCCTTTGATTTGGTATCTTTTTTTTATGCATTGTCAAAACTTTGATTTGGTATTTTTTTTAGTGAATTGTCAAAAAAATTTGAATTGTTTGAAAGTGAAACATTGTAGTCTTTTTATTGTTGTTTTGAACCTTACTTTACAACATCCCTAAAACTAAAATATACATGAATAAGATTTAAAAACTCTTTTAAGTTGAAAGTGAAATTTATATTTTGCATTGAGTTTTGAATTTCCCAGAAGTGAAGCCAGAAATCATCCACTTATAATGTATGATTCCTTTTCCCTGGGTGTGTTAATTTCTAAGAACCAAACTAATAATTTATGAAAAATTAAGAACTGCCTAATAAAATTCACCATAGAGCCATCTAAAGCTAAAAAACTGATCTTAAGCTAAGTCGTGCGACATATCTCAGAAAGAGTCACGCCAGTCAGGCATAAAACAATTGTACTATATTACTGAAAAAGTGGCGTAGGTTCTACACAGGTAGATTGCTCTACTCGTGCAGATCTCGAAGAATGTATGTGTGAAATGTGCAAAATAGAGAGAAATAGACTCCCAAACGTCGAGGATCAAGAAATTTGATTTTTTGCGTCTAACTAGTAATGATCAAGGAAATCATAGAGACGATGATGATCCTGCAATCCACCGCAAGTTAACTGTAAGCATAAAAACAACTTAAAGAGTTATATAAGGACACTCAGCTGTTAAAATGGTTATTGATGAATGAGGCATAGTGTTTGAAGTTCCTTCATAGAAGTGGGTGGTATCCACGAAGAAACAAACAATATCAACAGCTCTCAGTCTCTGCCATTTTTGTTCTTGATGAGGATAACCTATGGGTTCTAATGTTTTCTTCATAATATCCCCAAAACTGGGCTTCAATGGCATGGATTCATCAACCTATACTCCATAATAAACAACCAAAAAGGCCCTCTGTTAGGACTTTCGTCTACCAAAACTAGATTAAAATCCTCATGAGAGAATTCATGGATTGAGGAACTTCCTTCAGCTTCCGACAAGTGCAAATCTAGTTGAGTATTGGGTTCTTTGAACTAGGTACAACTAGGCTCAATGCCACATATATGCTTGATGTAGAGAAAAAATGTATTCTGCTCAATACTTCTTTGCAGTACTTGCTTGAAGAATTCCAGTGTGATTTATGTTTGCCCATGAATTGAAGCCTGCATATCCTTTTTTCCTCAAATCAAACTTCAGAATACAAGAGCTTGAGAAAATTTGTAGCAATTACTACCACAATACTACAATGACCAAAATCAATGAAACAAAAAGCATAATACCTGTAATTTGTCCAAATGTTGTGGCTCTAAGAGACAGTCTGCAAGAGCAAATTTACCATGATCGACATGAATGATCGATAGCTTATGGGATCTGGTAGATATCTGGATAATGAAAAGGGGGCAAAAATGTGGCCCAGAAATCTTGAACTGCAGATTTTTTTGGGCAAAAATAGAGCTCTCTACCAAACACTCTAGGGCTAAATAGGGTTTTTTTTCCAACACAAAAATAACTACAATACTCAAGGCTACTAGTCTAACCTCGACTCCAACTTGCAGCTACATCATCGTGTGTAGACAAAAGCCTAGATGGTATCTGCAAGAAATCCAATATTTGGGTTCCAACTTCCTCCTGGCCATGAGGTTAAAACTCTGACTAGGTTCTAGTATCCAAGCTTCATGTATGGAGTTAAAGGTTGGGTGCTTCTAGATACCACATGACCCCTCTCTGGTAGCCTCAGTGATGACGAAATGGGATACTGGGTCTCTAGTGGATACTAGTCACTCATTGACATTGCCTTTTGGTTCTAGAGTATGACCTAAAAGTGTTTTTTATTAGCTGAGAGCTTGTCTTCCTTAGAGGTAAGGAAACAAGGTAATGACCCAAGACACAAAGGAGTCTAGCAAGAGTGGAAGTCTGCCCCATACGAACCACTAGCTAGCTATTTGAGATCACCAGGTTTTTTCTACACATGATGGTGTAGCCACACATTGAGGTCTTGATATCATATCAATAGAGGCTAGGCCGATAGCCATAAGTATTGTAGAAATTTTCCTACTTTGGAAAAAAATGTATAATATTTACACTAAAATGTAAAGAGTATTTAATAATAAAAAGTTTCCTTTTCAATATTATAACTTAGCTTATTTCCACCTTGGCTAAATTTCGCCCTAAAATTTTCATTGTTGAGAAGCACAAATACACAATCACACCATGTTTAGTTGAGAACCTGACATATAATCCATAGAGATTGACTCCCAAGGTTTAGTTGGAGTAGAAGAGTGTACAATGTCTACTTCTTGATGGCAAGTTTATCAATGGAACGGGTAGTACATGATCTTATATACCTGCTATCATTATATCGAAGCTTTTCCCAGTAGAAGTACTTCTATAGCACTACCAATGTTTTCTCCACATCGAAGTGCCCTGCCACCCAACTATAATGCACCTCCCAAATCAACTTCTCAAAATGGCCTAAGAGAACATAGAGATGCCCAAATGATCTAGAAGTGAAACTATGCAACTTGTTTACCTTTTCCTAGTGTTTGAAATGTAGCAACAAAGTCAGGATCGCTATCATACAATTGGGGCCAATCAAAAGTCTCGTGTCCACAAGAATTAAACACTATGGTTAGTGCCAAACTCAAAATTTAACCGAGGAAACCTACAACTTGGTTTGTGCTACCCTTATTGTACTTGATGTTTAAGTGGAATTGTTGAAGGTATGTGGACAACTTTTGATGGAAGTTGTTCTACAACTTTCCCTACATATGCATGAATTGCAAGGGCTTGCAGTGGATGTGGATAATTGTTTCCTTTCCTAGAATATAATGCTTCTACTATTGACATGCCTACACAATGGAGTACATCTCCTTGACATAGGTGGGGTACTTGAGAGGTGTGTAATGCCCCTACAGTCGATGTGGATGATAGTTTCCTTTCCTAGTATAGAATGCTTCTACTATCGACATGTCTGCCCAATGAAGTACATCTCCTTGTCATGGGTGGGGTATTGCAAGCCACGTCGATGTCTCCATGTAATAAGCCATCAGATGTCCATGCTAAGTGAGGATTGCACCAACAACATAATTTGAGGCATCTATGTCAATGTCAAATGATTGTTGCAATTGTGGTAGAATAAGCATTGGTGCCAAGTAGAGGTAGTGTCTCAGATCCTCGAATGTTTTCTATTGTGCCTTAACCGAAACAAACTTGGTTTTAGATCCACCCTTAGTTACCTTACTTAGGGGCCAAGCAATATGAGAGAACCCCAACACAAACCTACAACAAAAGTTGGTGAGGCCCAAGAAGCTTTGGAGCTCCATTAGTGTCTTCAAATCCGGCCAATCACAAATGACTTGGATCTTGGCTTGAATCCACATGCACACCACGCTCATCCACGATGTATCCTAAATACCAAATTCTCTACATGTCTTATAAACACTTCTCCAAATTAACATATAACTTGTGTTGCTACAAGGTGCTAAGCACTCACTGAATGTGCTTCAAGTGGGCCTCCCATGTTCCACTGAAGATGAGGATATCCTCTAGATATACGGCCACAAAGGAATTAGTGAATGGCTACAAGATATCATCTATAATCCTCATGAATGTTGTTGGATCATTAGTCAAGCCAAAATACATGACCAACCACTCAAAGAGACCTCCTTTAGACTTGAAGCTTATCTTCGACACATTAGTTTGCTTGATTGACACCTAGTGATACCCTAACTTCAAATCAATCTAACTAAAAAAATTGGCATCCCTTAAGAAAAACAAGAAGATCGCCAATCTAGGGGATTGGATACTGGTTCTTTACTGTGAATTTGTTTAAGGCTCTATAATCAATACAGAGTTTCCATGTCCTGTCCTTCTTTTGAACTAGCACAATTGGGCTCCCACAAGGTGAGGAGCTTGGTTGAATGTGGCCCTTTTTTATTTTCTCTTGAATCTGGCATTTGAATTCCTCATTCTCCAAAAGAGAGCATTTGTATATTAAGCCATTAGGTAGAGGGGCACCCAATGTCAAATCAATTGCATGCTTTACCTAATAGTGAAGAGGCACCCCTACAAGTGAGGCAAATATGTCTTTGTATTCTTCCACCATATTGTTCACTGGCTTCTGCTATGTAGAAAGACCCCTTGCAGAGGCCTTGGCGATCATAGTCTTCTTCTATTCACCTTTTGATTGAACAATGAAGAGGGAAAATATCCTAGTCTTTGAGATTACTTTTCTACACCACTTTGCTATGATCAAAGAGACTAGAATAGTTGAGGTTACCCCCAGTGTCCTATAGCGCTGACCTCCCAAAGTAATAATGATGCTACGGGCCTAGACTCACAATTTGATGCTTCCATATATATGATTGTCCTAAAAAAATATCACAAACTTCGAATGAGACAACATCACATAGTACCTCATCTTTGAAGGACTTGATTTCATAATGTAGGTTTCATTGTTGATTGATGCAGATGTCATGTTTTTGTCTCAACCAACCAATGGTGTATCATTGGGGTTGTGATGTCATTAGTATCTTCAATTTCTTGGCGACCTCTATTAAGATCAGGTTCTTCTAGCTATCAGAGACCTCTTCACTGAAACCTGTGAGTGAAAGAGGCACTCACCTTCATCAGGGTCCTCTAGTTCCTCTAGTTAAACCTTTGTAATCATGTGATGGTAACATTGGGTTCCACATCGATGCTTTGTTTTCCCTTACTCAACTCAAAATCAAAGTCAGGCTAGAATCAGATTTTGAGGCTTTCAACTCTGCCAACAACAATTGTTTGGAACAACATTCATCAATGTTGTGCAAAGGGTTTTTGTGGATTTCACAACACTTTCTAGTGTCTTTCGACTTCCTACTACTCTTCTTTGCATGTGGCTTGGATTTAGTTGTCATAAGGTTGGTTATCCTTGCTCTATCCTTTGTTATGTTAGTTAGGGCCGCCTTCACAATTCTTTTGTTGTGGTGATTTTCAAACCCAAACGCTCTCTTACACTTTTACCAAAACTTTTGCTCGATCTTGACAGCATACCAATAAGCAATTCCCAATAAAGAGATGTCCAAAAACTGTGTTTCTATTTGGATGTACCTATGTAGGCCATTGTAGTATTTTAGAATCAAATTCTACTCAGAGTCCTTGATACCCAACTTTAAATGCAAGGTATGAAAGGTATTGGTGTACTTTGACACCTCCCAATCTTTCTCTTGGGGAAAAGTCGTCCATATCACGTATTAGTCACCTTCAATTCAAATGAGGTAGAATCCATCCCTGAGGACATCAACAAAACCCAACCAAGTGGATTATGTCCCAAATGCTTCATATCCATCTTCGACATGTTGCACACAGTGAGGGTCCCACAAATCTTTGACATGGGGACGGGACTTAAGGAGTGCAAAGGTGATCTTTTCACTGTTGGAAAAATTTTGAATGACGTAATAACCCTTTAGAAAACTTAACCATTTCTCCAAAAGAAAGGAATGTCCTCGTACCTCGAAAGTCACGGCTTATCAAAGGTGCATCCGTCATTGTTGGGAGTCATCGAAGGATTAGGGCGAAATTATCCATCATCTTGTTCCTTTGTTGTGTGAGTGCTTCCTCAAGCAACATCTTGATAGGATCTCTTGCTTCATCAACTTTCTTTTTTTCTTCCATGGGAGGTCGCTTGGGTCGGCAAGGGAAGTCTTCACCAAGCTCAATTAGTTCAAGGCCTAACTTGTTGTACCTTGACCTCATCGAGGATATGCACGGAAAAACAACAAAGAGAAGATTGCCTTAATACCATTGATTTGGATTTTGTTGAGAATGAAATGAAGATAGAAACAATAGGCAAAATAACTAGTTGCAAATATTGGTGATATATCACAATTCTCTCAACTTGATGATATTATCGCCAAAAAAATCCTTATTTTTTCAAATTTTGAATATATCGCACGATATTTTGAAAATATCGTGATATATCAACAAAATATCGTAAGAAATTAGAAAATATCGACTAAGTCAACAAATTTTGGATTTTTTTGCTTAGTTTGAAGAGGGACGGCAAGGGAACAAGAACAAAGGGGTTATGCATTGTTATATTTGCCCATAAAATGGCTAGGGAGGGGGTTGTTTTAGATGTTTATGATTAAAAAAAAATGAATATTTTTATATTTTTTTAAGTTGGTCGATATTTTCCTTGATGTTGTCAATAAGTTTATTTCTTGACCCTTGGCAATATACTCGCCAACACAATATTTGCAACATTGAAAATAACACGAGATATTGCTAAGAGCATAGTGATACAATGAAACCCGAACTCTATGAATGAATGAAATAATGAAAACACTACAATATGCAAAACAATACTAACTTGCTAGAATGGTGGTAGCTTCTCTCTAAGAAGAGATGTGTCAACTACATGCATTTGAAAAAAAAAACCATAAGAAGCTAAAACTAGATTTTATAAATGCCAACTAAACCCTAAGAGGCAAAAAACCTAATAAACAAGAATTGTAACCCTAGCATGAAATTAACGTTAAGGGAAACACTAAGTTGAACGAATCCGAACAATTAAGAAAGGGAGACTTGTTGGGATGTAACTTTTCACTCATTTATCCATTTTAGGTCTTCCTTGGCTCGTTGGAAAGAAAATTAAAACACTTAGTCGATTACGTGGGCTTACATGTATTTGGGGTGAAAAACACATGGGAAAGCCCCAAACAATGTCATAATTTCAAGACCCTAAAAATTGTCAAAATCAAGGCCATTTCCAAGATGGCCTTGAATGGCCACCTAGGTGAGACCCTGGATGTTCAACGTACCCAAATCTAGAATTTTTGCCTCATTAAACTTGAGGCTTAAAGAACACCTAAAGGATGCTAGGCCAGAAAGACCCTAGGGTGCCCTACTTCGCCCTTTTGGTGACACACTATCGAAGGATACATAAGCAATTTATTGTGATTTTAATGTCGAAGGCGGAGCAAGAGAACACCAATTACTACCCCCAATGACTATCGAGCCAGTGAAGGCCTTGGAGGTCTTTGGAGCCGCCTTTGAGCCAGGGCCAACTATCACAAGGGCCTTGTTGGTCAAGGGCTTCGTTGGTGAGACTTTCACAAAATGGGTTTCAAGCACATGGGCATTCTTTTGTTTCCACAAGATTTCCATCCAAACCTCTTCACTCGCCTTGGGAGTATAAGTAGATTTAGGTGCAAGAGGGGTTGGTGATGATAGGGCCTTCTCAGCTTAGGTTTTGGCCATCAAAAGGTAGTCTCGAATGTGATGGTCAAGACTAGCACCTAAAATAGGTATTGAACAAATTGATGTAGTGAAGTGGCTAGAGATGCACCTGGCTATCAATTTAGATATACATGGCTTCCTTAAGTTCTTGGGATAGGTTAACCTGCATGCACACACAACATTGAGGCCTAGGGCTAAAAAACCATTATAATTCTTCAAATAAATTCCCCCAAAGAGCCAAAAATCCATCGTAGGGATTGTCAAAACTACATAGGCAAGCCTAGGAAATCTACCCACTCTGAGCGGGCAAGCTGCTTGTTTTATCAACCAAGAAATCTAGGTCCATCAGTTGATGGGCCTTTGCAAATTCACACGTCATGATTCAATATTTCCTTCACATGCACAAGATCACTAAACTGGAACATCCAGAAGCCCTTAGCTTCCATGTGTGTGCGCAATTGCATCCATAAGGCTCCCAATCCTCATGGACCCAGTTTTGAATAATCACTTCAAGGTGTACCCTTCCCACAAAATACCTAAGAATAGAGACCTCGCAAAATTCATGAATACACTAGCATATTCAAGCTCAAAGAACTTGAACTCGAGAGGGGCATCATTACCTTGTGATACACCTTGGGGTTGAATTTCCTTGAAGCCTTGGGTGTCATTGGCAACCACTACTTCAAACTTGTGGTCATGCAAGATCATATAAAGTTTAGGTCAAGCCATTGTGGCCATCAATCATCGTCGTGTGACAAAAGGTCATTGGTCAAACATACCAGCAAGGCCAATCAATCAGAAATGACAAGACAAATGTACCCACAACCAAAAGATCTGGATCTTAAAGCCATCAAATCAAACTACAATTTTGTATTTTTGAAATGGATAATCTATAAACAATGCTTCTCATGCAAAGTAGGTTAACCACAATTCACCAAGGTCTCTTTTGGAGAATATCCCAAGTGAGAAGGTCTCTTTTGGAGAATAGAGAACTTTGTTGCTCAAAGCCAACCAAAAGAAAACCCTACATTTCATCGAATTGACTTCCACCACCAACATTCCTTTTGGTCATTGTCTAAAAAAATTGCTTTATACCTTGGACTTCTTGTTTAGACACCTAATGAATTGTGACCAAACCAAAGCATCCTCATCATCTCTCATCGAATTGACTTCCACCACCAACATTCCTTTTGATCATTGTCTAAAAATATTGTCTTATACCTTGGACTTCTTGTTTAGACACCTAATGAATTGTGTGACAAGACCAAATCATCCTCATCATCTCTCAATGTTAAAAATATTGCCTTCTACCTTGGACTTCTTGTTAAGACACCTAATGAATTGTGTGACCAAACCAAATCATCCTCGTCATCTCTCAATGTTATAACATAACTAGTATTTACAATCGAGTCCCACTATTCTATCATTTGTCTCACTAGCTCCAACACACTAGCCTTGCCTTCTTTCGGGACCAGGAATATATAGAAAATAAGATTTACATTTAAGTAAGAAGCGGAGCCCACATTACACAAATAGTACATATGACTAAACAAGGGACAAAAGCAACATATAGTCCACTTAGTACTCGGCACTAGGGAATGGCTTAGTGCTCATTGCCATTAGGCAAAATGGCAATGCTTTCATCAAACTTATTTGACGTGTCCATGTATTCATCGATATAAGATGTAATAAAAATCATTTATTGAATTGTTGACATATTCATCGTTATATGATCAGATAACTATAGTTTGTTGCCATTAAGCACAATGGCAATGCCTTCATCAAAATTATTTGGTATGTCCACATATTCATCGATATAAAATGTATGTCATAAAAATTATTTATTGAATTGTTGACATATTCATCATTATAAGATTAATTATAGTTTGTAAACTTTTTTTATAACATTTGTTTTTCATAAACCACCACAACTATCATCCTAATATACACAATAACTATTATCTTGATAAATATTAACTTGTATTATCTGATAGTACAACTTTAATCTTCAATATCAATATCTAAGATAAAAACAAGAAAGCCTGCTGTTAACAAATTGTTTAATATTCTCTTAGGTACATTGTTCTTCCAATACTCTCACAAGTGCGTTTATAAGGTATATCCCATGTATGTTTACAAAGTATATTGAAATTGTTGTGTTTGAACTTTGAAATGGATACCCTCAGTATTTGTACATTAAAAACTCTTGATGCACTAATATTTATTTTCCCTTCAATACAATAGTGTTTGTATGTTAAATACACTTGATATACTAATAAATTTAGTCACGCTATACTGATAAAGATGGCTTCATTACACTAATCCCAAAAGTTAGAGATAGATTGAATTGGCTTAAACTTACATAGTTATTCTCTCGATGTTCGCCATAAAATACCTTACAACTCAGGTGCAATTCAGGAATCATTTCAATAGTAAATGTTGAAGTATGTAAAAAGAGCATAATGACTCAAAACCATGCTAGTCAAACATGACAACTGATTTGACAAATGACACAATGATCCTCTTATTACAGTATCAGAAAATATGAAAATATAGATTGGTTAGAAGTGAAACAGCTTGATATTACTATGGTAATTTTTAATTTCCTCTAAAGAGTGGCATATCGACAACGTTAAAAAAACTAAAATACTGGAACCAAAAAGAGAAACCCCATTCATGAGATTCCCAG
>JZKD02S0773899.1:179496-198661 GCA_000966675.3 Picea glauca | reverse complement strand
CCATACCAGTCTCTAAAATATAACACTGCAACAAATATAACCCCATAACAAATAAATGACAAGTGGTCTGCTAGCTGCCCAATGATTAATGAGTCCCAAAAACCCCAAATATTTCTTGTAAAGAAATTAATAATAAACAAATTGAAGATTCGTCAATATCATGATGAACACATACATTATTGGCATATCCAAAGAGGCAAAAAAATGTGTAACAAGAGAGCGATTCAAGCTTAATAATCATTTTTAAACACATACCTCCACAACATCAATGAAGTCTTGCTTTTGATGGAAAGCACCAATCCATTTAGTATGATCTGGAGTTCTGTTTAAAGGCAGGATATTACATTTTATCAATCTCCCTGCATAATGAAAATAACTTTCCCAAACTCCACTTACGCATTAAGTAAACAAGCCGCAACAATATTTTTTGACAAAATTTAGCTATACTTGAATATTTCTCCTTATCCTGATGATCCAATTGCTCATAATAAATATCTTCTTGTAAATCAAATACTGATTCTCACGGACAAACTTTGCATCAACGTTGATCATAAAAAATCTAACTCATAATAAATATCTTCTTGTAAATCGAAAACTGATTCTCACGAACAAAATTTTGCATCATAGTTGACCATAAAAAATATATTCTCATCAGCTAATTCACAACATTGCTGGTCGCAAATATTGCTAACAGAGAAACAAATAAGGAAAAATCATGATGTATAAAACCTACAAAATTGAGTGTGAGGAAGAGTGAAATACCCTGAGTCCATCTTCATATGATGTGCATTAAAAAAGAAGATCGTAGAAGGTATCAAAGTGATGTCAAAGTACTTGAGATAAACTTGGGTTTCCTCTGCGTCAACATCCACTAAAGCTATCGATGCAAACTTGGACACTTCACGTACAGTTTTTGCAAGCTGTGGCCACGGGAAAAATAGAAGACAAAAAATAAAATACCAACATAACCAAAACATGAGCATCTTTGATAAATATTGAAAAATGCATCAGGATGATTAGAAGAAGAGTACAATTTCATCAAGCTGCATGCAAACAACATCTGTGGCTCTTCCGAATCGGAGAACCAAAACCTTGTCCAATGTATCCCTGATGAGCTTGTCAACATCCTGTTTCCTCGTAAGAGTCTGTAACAGGTAGCTCATTTCTGTATTGAAAAAAGAGTCAAATTTCCCTCTTCCTCTTCACACAAGCAAAGGGCAACAACAGATCTTGTAAATACTAATGCAATAGTAAGTAACTCATGAAACATATCAATCAGCTGGATAGCATACAATACAGAAAAATGCTTCCTAAAAAGAAAACATATGTGCTATGAAAATAGCCAAGATAGTCTAAGCAAGTTCATTATACCATTATCTAAGATATTTTTTCAGAAATTATGCACAACATTATCAAAGACCATCATAAATCATTTTAAGTAGTTTGACTTCAAATAGATATTGCTTGAAAGCAGCAATGTTTGATCTAGAAGCATTAACATCAAAGGGCAAAGAATGCAAGTTGAAAACACCTAAAATAATAAATCTAAGTAGTTCAAGAGATCTTGTCCAAGAAAGCATAAACATTCACATCTAATGGTTACTTGCCACAGGACTAGCTTAATAAGTTTAAATTTTAACTCATTATTAAACCATCCTTGAATTATCCTTGAAGACATACCTTAGTATTAATAAGTACCGTGAGATTCTACCATGAAAGGTAAAAGGAGGAAAAAATTAAAAAGAGAGATATACTCGAGAGAAGATTTAGCTACACCTAACTCTTTTAACTCATTATTAAACCATCCTTGAATTATCCTTGAAGACATACCTTAGTATTAATAAGTAGCGTGAGATTCTACCATGAAAGGTAAAAGGAGGAAATTTAGAAAAGAAAGATATACTTGAGAGAAGATTTAGCTAGACCTAGCTCTGAGTCTGGAGAGAGAGCCTGCCTTTCTTGTATTTTCGCCTTTATACTCCTATCTCCTTTGAACAGTTGCAGCAACCCACAGTAAACAGTTGCACTAAAGAGAAGGCTTCAGCCAATCCTTATTTGTCAAACTCCAGAACGCCAAGAATCTGGCCCTTGCAATGGATCCTTCAGGGGTCTCCTCACACAAATCATCAATGTCATCAAATGCCAAGTTTTAAAGAAGGAGATGAACTATCAACACCATCTGCCTTCCAGAACAGCAAGAATCTAGCCCTGGCAATGGATCCTTCAGGGGGTTCGTCACACTAATCATCAATGTCATCAAAAGCCAGGTTTTAAAGAAGGAGATGAACCATCAATACCATCCGCCTTCCTACACTGTCTCTCTCGTTCATTAATGCCTTCCAAGCTTTGTGCCGTCAGTCTTGACTATTTAGGTTGTATTTGAATTTTGAAATCACTAGGATTTTTGTGGGAAGTTATGGGATCTAAGAATAGGCATAAAGTCCAAAAACCCTAGCCATGGCTAACAAGTATAGTAACAATCCAAAGGATGAGTGAGAAGAGAGATTTTCAAAGATGGAAGCACAAGTTGTTGACATATCTCGCAACATGGCCATCCTCATGGCAATGCTAGAGGACAAGTTTCGACCTTCTGAGGAGTTTGGTGGCTTGACATCTCTCGCAACATGGCCATCCTCATGGCAATGCTAGAGGACAAGTTTCGAACTTTTGAGGAGTTTGGTGGCTCTAACTCAAACGCTGGATCGAGCAAGAAATCTGGAAATAACAAAGACCTAGAAAAGGAGTCGAAAAAAGGCCAAAGAAAGAGAGACCAAGTTCCAATGTCATCACTTCTTCCCAATCTCTGTTTAAAGTGGAAGTGAAAGTGGACATCAAACCCTACCAAGGTGAGATTGATGCTCTTAAGTTGAATCAATGGTTGCAACAGTCAGAGGTTTATTGCAGTGTCCACAACATAGGATAAGAGTAAAAGATTTAATTTTCCTGACTAAAGTTAGAGTGCCATGCCCAAACTTGGTGGGAAAGTCACACAGAGACACTTAGGTTGGGGAGTGACCCCCTAATAACTAAGTGGGAGGAGTTTAAAACCCTCAATTAAGTTCCAATTCTACCCTATTGGGTACAAAGATAAGAGTGGATCCATTGATATTACTTCTGCCATAAGAAAGAGTAGAGTGTGCAAGAGTAAAACCCTCATTTAAGTCCCAATTCTACCCTATTGAGTACAAAGATGAACAATGGATCCATTGACATTACTTCCGCCATAAGAAAGGGCAGAGTGTGCAAGAGTACAACACCGAGTTCAGAAAAACGGCCATTATGTTGGGTATATCTCCCAAGAACCCAAATGCACTCTGGGTAGTCTACACAATCATTTATGGAGGCAAGTGATGCTCTTTAAACCTAGGACAATTAATGAGGCATGTGTGCAAGCATAGTATTTGGAGAATATGGGTAAGAATAAAGTACAACCAAGTGGCTCCTAGTAAAAAGATCAACAAGATGGATTTCAAGGAGGGTGAGAAGTGGAAAGGAAAGGACAAGAAGACAACTACCATTGCACATCAGTGCAAGGATGCAAATGACCATTATAACCATTGTAATATTGATGGTCACACTGAAGATAAGTGTTGGAAGCTACGTCTAGAACTAAATCCAAAGAACCACAAGAAGGATGCCAAGAAGAAGAACATGTTAGTTGTGGATTCACGCAACCAGGTAGAGAACAACTATGATGTAGATGAAAAGATCATATTGATGGCAATTTAGAGATCATGTTGGTATCAAAGCAGCTTTCTTTGGGGGTTTTGTGGGAAGTTGTGAGATCTAGGAATTGGAATAAAGTCCGAAAACTCTAGCCATGGCTAATGAGTATAGTAACAATCCAAAGGATGAGTAAGAAGAGAGATTTTCAAAGATGGAAGCACATGTTTGAGTGAGAAGAGATATTTTCAAAGATGGAAGGACAAGTTATTGACATCTCTCGCAACATGGCCATCCTCATAGTAGTACTAGAGGACAAGCTTCGACCTTTTGAGGAGTTTGGTGACTCTAAATCAATGAAAGTGGGGCCAAAGAAAGAGAGACCAAGTTCCAATGCCAACACTTCTTCCCAATCTCTATTTTAAGTGAAAGTGAAAGTGGACATCAAACCCTACCAAGGTGAGATTAATGCTCTTAAGTTGAATCAATGGTTGCAACAGTTAAAAGTGTATTGCAGTGTCCATAACATAGGAGAAGAGTTAAAACTTTCATTTTCCTGACTAAAGTTAGACGACCATGCCCAAACTTGGTGGGAATGTCACACAAAGACGGTTAGGCTGGAAGTTGACTCCCTATAACTAAGTGGGAGGTGTTTAAAACCCTCATTAAGTCCCAATTCTACCCTACTAGGTACAAAGATGACACATGGATCTGTTGACATTACTTCCACCATAATAAAGGGTAGAGTGTGCAAGAGTACACCACCACCGAGTTCAAAAAAATGGCCATTATGTTGGGTATACCTCCCAAGAACCCAAATGCACTCTGAGTGGTCTACACAATCATTTATGGAGGCAAGTTATGCTTTTTAAACCTAGGACAATTAATGAGGCCTGTGTGCAAGCATAGTATTTGGAGAATATGGATAAGAATAAAGTAGATCACCAAGATGCTTCCAACTAGGGAAATAAGAAGTGGAAACAAAAGGACAATAAGACAACCACCATTGCACATCAGTGCAAGGATACAAACAAGTACTGTAACCATTGTAATATTGTTGGTCACACCGAAGATAAGTGTTGGAAGCTACACCCAGAACTAAATCCAAAGAACCACAAGAAGGATGCCAAGAAGAAGAACACGCTAGATGTGGATTCAAGCAACTAGGTAGAGAGCAACTTAGACATAGATGAAAAGATTGTCTACACTACAATGCAGAAGGAGGTGAATTTGAGTAGCCTCCATCCCAAGGAAGAGAAGGAGATGAATAAACTCTTCCATATTAAGATACAGGTCAAAAAGATAAAGGTGGATGCTTCTAATTCACAGGCCAACCTCATAGCAGAACATTTGGTCAACAAAATTGGATTGGGAGTTCATGATCATCCCACTCATATTCATTGGGATGGATAAATAAGGATACAGAGCTCGAGGTCATTACACAATGTAAGATTAAATTTGCAATAAGTGCAAATTATATTGATGAAGTGGAGGTAGATGTAGTACCACTTGATGTGTGTGGTGCAGTGTTTGGATGTCCCTACATGTACAAGAGGGATGCAATCTTCACAAGGAGAGAAAACTAGAACTAGTTGATCAAGTATGGGAAGTCCTTCATCATCATTGCACACAAAGATAAATCCAAGACCTCTTTGGTAAGTGCTAACCAAGCTAAGAAATTGATCAGTTCTGGTAGGAAGTTTGTATTACTCTTCTTAAGAGAGAATCATCTAGGAGATTAATTGGTAAAAGTAAAAGCATCTATGGAGGGATGTACTAAAGGGTAAGAACATCAATTGGAGGAGATTTTGCAGACATACAAAGAAGTGTTCTAAAAGCCTAAAGGGATACCACCTAAGAAGGAAGTGGAGCATGAGATGTAGTCATTGCCAAACATTGGTCAATACAGACAATCCATTATGGAATCAAATGAAGAGAAGAAACAATTGTGGCAACTTTTGGAGCAGGGAGCAATTCGACCAAGCACCTCACCTTGTGGATCACTTTGTCATCATAATACCCAAGAAGGATGGAACTTGTAGAATGTGTATCAACTACAAAGCTTTGAATAAGATCACCCTTAAGAATCAATACCCTGTGCTCAAGATCAATGACTTGCTAAGTCAGTTGTAGCATGCCAAGTACTTCACTATGTTGGATATCGAATCAAGATACCACCAACTACAAGTTAAAGAAGAAGACTACTAGAAGACCGCCTTCAAGACAATGCAAGGTCTACATCAATGGTTGGTAATGCCTTTTGGTTTATGTAATGAACTAGGTACATTTATGTGTTTAATGATAATGTATTGTATCCCTTTCTAGATTCATTTGTAGTAATACACTCGGAAGATATATTGGTTTATAACTCTGCCTGGGAAGGGCATATCTCATTTCTCATATGGGGTTAGACTCTGAAAAAGCATCAACTACTAGAAAACCTTAAGATATGTGAATTTGCTCAGCAGCCATTGGTGTAACTGGGGTATGTGATGGGTGGAGGGTGACTCAAAATAGATCCCACAAAGATGGAGGCCATCCTCAAGTCGCCAAATCCTACTAATGTCACTAAAGTTAAGAGCTTTGTTGGGGCAACACAGTGCCTACAGAAGTTTATAATATCCTTTTCAATTGTGGTTGCCCACTCCATGCCATAACATCTAGCAACAAGAGTTTCAGTGAAGCGTTCTAGGGACAACTCCCAAAAGACTACAACTATGATCTCGAATGGATCATTATATAATTTGTCACCTATTTTGGTAGTTTCTAGGTGAAAAAATTGGGGCAATTGACTTGTAGGGCTTCATTAAGGGGGCAAGTCCCACTTTGATAATTTGGGTCTAAAACCTCCCAAAGCTTGTTTGAGGTCTTAAATGACCTTTCTTGGGTCAAAACTTTGCAAACAAAGTTCTTGACCTCTCAAATGTTGTTCTACACATTGAGAGTTTTCCAATGACATGAAAATCACCTCAGTTGAAGTTTGTATGTGGAAGTTATGCATCCCGCAAGTTCACCTATCTTGTTGACCACCATGATATATTGAGTGGATGCCACATTAGCTCACATTACTCACACATGTGGAGCTAGTCATGTTTGGACTTTCAAGAAGATTCTAAACATTAATTGGTTGTTGAGGCATGTAAAACCCCAAAACCTAACCCATAATGCTATCATTTTATGTTAAATATTGAGCCACTAGGAAAGGAATGGGTTCAATTCTGATTTTATTCTGTATTGTTCCATAGTTGAGCAAAGCATCTAAGAGTGGGATATTGAAGCAAATGAGAAAGTAGAAGACTCTATAGCAGCCATATTGGCCATAGTGTCATTGGCAACTCCATAGTGAGTGCCCCTTTCTTTGTATTTACATTTCATAACTGAGAAGAAAAGAGTAGAGCATAGGCCTCACCTTCTAGCTAGGTTTTTCCTATATTGGGTTTTCCAAGGGTACATCTTGTGTTCATTGTGTGAATGGTGTGTTATTTGCTATTTGTTTATGGTAATTGGCAGGTTTAGCAAGATGTGCATTTTCCTGCCTTGTAAAAAGACCATCAAGGGACTAGATGCAACAAAAATGTTATTTGAAAAGGTTTGGGTGCACATTGGGATACCAAGGAGCATCATCTCATATAGAGATACTAGATTTCTCAATGCCTTTTGGCATTCACTTTGGCAAAAGATGGACACCAAGTTGAAGAGATTTACAACTTTCCATCCATAAATACACGAGTAGACAGAAGTAGTGATTAGGACATTGATTCGGCTTTTGAGGGGTTATTATAAAAAGCATCCAAGGACCTAGGACAAAAATCTGATATATAGTCAGCACTCTTATAACAAAGCAATCCATACTTCTACTAGTATGGTCATCTTTTGAAACTTGTTTTGGGTATTTGCCACCTTCGCCCTTAGATGTCGTATATGGACAACAAGGATGAGTGAGTGAAGACACCACAGAAAAAGCATTTAGGGCTAAAAAAATCGTTGATAAGATTAACAGATCCATTTGCAAGTACAAGAGACATTGAAGAAGTCACAAGAACACCATGTTACTAGAGGTGGAAGGGGTGCCCCCATGTCTATATGACTATGTCTCAACTATGAAGTAGATCTAGTGGGAGGAGGTGTTACCCACATGGTAGATCTTGTATTCATTGTGTGAATGATGTGTTACTTGCTATCTGTTTCTGGTAGTTGACGAGTTTAGTAGGATGCATTTTCATGCCTTATAAAAAGACCATCAAGGGACTAGATGCAACAAACATGTTACTTGAAAAGGTCTAGGTGGACATTGGGATACCAACGAGCATCATCTCATATAGAGATATTAGATTTATCAGTGTCTTTTGGACTATACTTCGGGAGAAGATGGACTTGGGGGCACTCCTAATTTTTCTTAGTCCTTACACTCGCGATCCTTTGAACCAATCAAACATAAGCCCTTGGGTTCTCTTTAAGGGAATGCCTTGCACAAATTCCTTTAGTTAGATTCCAAAATCCAAGCAAACATTGGGGTAGGTACTGCAATGAAATACGATATGCTAGGCAGATTTTTGAAATGCATTTCTATGGGGAAGCGCATAAGATAGATGAAGGGGACCCTCGTGGGTTAGAGGAAGGACCAATTCTACCTCCAGTGATTTATCATCTCATCTTGTTTTTTCGTAGTCGATGGTGATAGTGATGGTGATTTGAATTGATCTCTGATTCATTCCTTCACCAACACCGAGATCGCCCTCCACAAATGGTATATGCAAACCAATGTCTAGACGAAAATTTTTAGGGCCATGCCATAATTAAAGAAATGCCTTCCATGTAATTATTAACTAGCATACCCATGTTATGGGTGTAGGAAGTGTTTTGATAACGCCAAAAGCTATTTTTAATAATAATAATACGATGTAGGAAGTGTTTTGATAATGTCATGAATAAATATTCCTAAATGTTCTTCATGCAATTGGTGATCTTCATTGTTGAAGTGGCTCTCCACCAAATGTCAATTGCAAGGGGCAGCCACAACAACAATTTGGGGATGTTCTTCCACATTCTACTTTGGTTCATTTAGGGGTTTCCTTGACACTATTCAAAGGATTGCAGAAAATGTTTTCACAAACTTGAAACAAAAATCCCAACATCAACAACAGTGAAAGAGATCAGTGTCAATTGGTTACATGGTTCAAGACCAACATTGTGATTAGAAAACAAGTTTATTAAGAGTCATGAACAAATCTCAAATAAGTTCTCCAAATTTAATTAAGGAGAAAGATGACAATCTCAACTAGCTAACCAAATCAAAACCACGATTGGCTTCGACAAAAGCAAATCACTGATAGGGTAATGAATAAATGGAAACACAAAAGCTCCACTGATTAACAAATTAGTTTGAAATTTTGATTGAAATCTCTAGAGCATTCAATCTATGGTAGGAAATTCCTATGCAAACACTATCAAATTTGACCAAGAACTCCACAAATTTCTTCTCATAAATTCACACTATCTTACAACATTCCCCAAAAGAGCATTTGCAATACTTGCAAGCTGGAATAATCTGAAAGAAAAAAGCTTTCATGGTAATTTAATCTAGGAAACAAATTGAGATTAGCCCAAAGAAGAATCTAGAAATCTTTAATTTGGTTACATAACCGAACTATGCACCAAGAACAATTCTAGAAGTTGGAATTGATTATTTCGACAGCACAAAATATTTCAATCAATGATGTAAAGATCAATACATTCAGTTATCCAATCAGACATTCAGTAATGAAAATCAATCTCAAACCTCACACTCAGAAATCTTCGGTAATAAAACTTCATGGCTATGATGAGAAAGCCAGAGCACAGTAGGTTAGGTATAATTTTTCTCTTTCCTTGGTTTGTTTTTTAGAAACCAAACAATTGTTTGTTGGGAGATGTTCGTTCAAAGACATCTTTTCAAGACTTTTTACAAATTACCGTGTGCACCGAAAATCAAAACTGGGCCAATTGTAGTAAAGTCCCACCAGTATACTGCTGGACCACAAGTCTCAACTAATTTTTCTGCATGTTCAATTTTTCACAATGCTCTGTAAACAATGCTTCAACATTCTATCCGAGCACAAGTATTATGAGTTTTAATGCTTGAATAGGGGTTCAAAACAAAATAAAACAAAAAGTATGCTTCAATAGACTTTAAAACTAAGGACGAATGCTCCCTACATGGGACCTTGTGGTTTCAGAAGGTCAGGGGATCAAACCCAATGTAGATCCCATGGACAGAGATTCTGAGAATTGGTGGCGCAAGCGCTGGAAAAGGGTGAGAAAGGGCCAAAGAATGGTCGGAATCCATCATGGAGGACGTCGGAAGTTGTTGCAGCGAGAATGGAAATACCTAGGAAAGTCATTTACTATGGGAAGACAGCATCAATGACCTGATAAAACTCTAGCCTTAACTCAACTTATCACGAAACCAACTTTTAGTAGGAGCAGGATCGAAACTCCTAGGACATGTTGTTTTGGGGTTTCCCAGGTGGAGCCCACTCAGGAATGTGCTGAGAATCGAGACCCAGGTAGCTGTGGTAAACTCCTACCAATTTGCCACCATAACCGAACCCATTGTAAAACTCAGCAATCATATTAACCAAAACTGAGTCCAGATGATTCATACAAATAATCTGTAGATCCCTTCGGCTGGTGTATATGTGTGTTGGACCGTTAATTGACCTCCACTTTTACACACGTTCTCCTCCAGACTGTTTTAGTATGGCTATTAATATTAAAGAAAAGACACTAAAAAGCAATATTACTCATCTAGGAATTAGTGATTTGAGATAATTTACCCCAGCAGCATAGGAAAACACACAGTAAAAACAAAAAAAATATTCACCAAAGAAATGAACTGAAATAGAAAATAAACTCCATGGAAACCCGAGTCAATAGGGGTTTTACGTTTATTTTTTCGTATGGCACGCACCAAGGCCACTTTAAAGCTAATAAAATTTTAGAAACCCTGAGGAAGAAAGCATACCTGCAGAGACGCTCTGGAGATCGATCTGAATAAAAAGACGAAGAAGAGTCGTCGTTCCTTTTCACTGTTCTTTCGCTTGGGCTTTGATTTGCATGTTCTTGTGATCGTACCTGAGTTTCGCCTTAAACCTTTCCTGTAATTCCCTCTGCAAATAATATTGAGAGAAAAGGCAAAAACGTTCAATTCTTGCTACAGACCTAGATTTACCACTAAAAGAGCAGCAAATACTTGCCAGAAAACGGAGAATCGAATCGCGATGGAGTTTTACCATGGCCAAAACTCCAGTGATGACCGATTTTTTTCTACAATGGCACTTACCACAGATCTCCCGCAGAGTCTTTTTCCGACGAACTTACGGGACGATTGAAGAGCTACATTTCGCTCAGAGACATGAAATCCCTGTGTCTACACCTGCAAATGAGGCAAACGCTACGAAGAACTTGGAATAGTATGCATTTATCGCAAATTCAATGAAAATGATGGAAACGTTCCAAACAATGGGAATAAAATGTTTTTAGTTTTTTTTAATAGATTTAGGGGAATCGGTAAGTGGCCATGACTATCAGGGTGAAATTTAGATTTAAATTTAGTTGGTTGTTAGTATAAACTCTAGGTTAGTGTTAATATTCTCAAGTTAGTTTTTATTAGTAAGAAATTTAAAAGATGGAGAAACACATTTAGTAGGGGGTTTCACTTAAGAGGGGCGTTTATCTTTTTAGCATTATCACAACGGGTCATGTTTGGAATAAAATGTTTTGGTGTGGTTTAATTGTTCTATGAAATGGTTTTTCTCACCGAAATTTGGCAACATAAATCTGCACGAAATCATTAGTTTTTGTTATTTAAAATTCATTTCTGAATGTAGAAATGGATTCAGCATGTCAAAAAACACTTGGAGCACTTAGATTATACATAAATAATCACTCAAATCTGAAGATTTAAGAATTTATTGTCGGATTTCAGGGAAATATTCTTGGTAAAAATTACCGGAGAATAATCATTTCCTATAACGTTTAGACTACAACAAATGTTTTTATTAATAATAATCTAATTTTGAGGTCACGGCCAAACCAGACACTAAATTGGTGTATGAGATTTCCATGTTTGTGGGACAAGGGACTCCATGTGCAATGATTTGACTACTAAAGTCTATAAAGGTATACATACCCTACTTTCAGGGGATTTGAACTTATAACCTCTTAAGAAAAAATACATGTTTTTAATCATTAAATTCATTCATTAAAATGAAAAAAACACTACAAACTCTTACTAAAAAACCAATAACTAACTTAAAACAAAATGTGTTTATTACAGATTCAAAATGTTTATTACAGATTCGGGCATTAAGGTATCAAAACTCGTTAAGATTGTCCATCTGATGTTTGTAGATGATGTTCTTCTTATGTGCAATGTTGATCCTGCGGAATGGCAATTTATCCTAGAGGTGATCCAGCGATTCTGCTCGGCTTCTGGTTTATCCATCAACATCGCTAAATCTTCAATCCACCACTAGGGTCTTTCAGATACCGAGCTCCATCTTCTCAAAGTTTCCATCCCTCTCACCTTTAAGAATCTGAGTGAAGGCTTCACCTATTTGGGCTTCCATATGAAGCTGGGAGCCACATCCCCTGGAGATTGGCGTTGGCTGGTGGCTACTTTCGAAAGAAAAATCGGCTTCTGGTGTAACAAATGGCTGTCATTGGGTGGACGGCTTATCCTGGTAAAATCTGTTCTCGAGAGCCTGGCAGTTTACTGGATGATGCTGGAGCGGGTTCCTTTAAAGATTATTACTTCTCTGCGTAGATTAGCATTTAAGTTCCTGTGGGGTGGAAATGCTGACAAAAACTGTATCCATCTTTGTAGTTGGCAGTCCCTGTCTAAACCGAGAAGGGCAGGGGGATGGGGCCTCAAAAATCTCTCCACTTTCAATGTGGCCCTCCTGGCCAGCACCTTCTGGAGAGCTGTCTCCCATGACAGTATTTGGCATAAAATCATCATTGATAAGTATCTAGACTCCAAGCCGCTCGTTCATTGGCTCCACAAGCCATCTTTCCAGCTGAAGAGGGCCTCTCCTTTCTGGAAAGGCCTGGTGGCATCATCTCCAATTATTCTCCATTGGCTCCGATGGAGGCCTAGCGAGGGCAAGGATATACTTATTGGCAGGGATTTGATTCTTGGGTTGGGGGACCGATCCATTCTCTCGCCATCGATGAGACTCCACCTCCAGGCATTTAATATCACAACACTCGCTCAGATAAGATCTATGACTAATGCGTCCCCTATGCCGAATGCTTGGATGACCACCAGTGATCTTTTATTTAGTGAACTGCTTGCCTCAGAGTGGTTTCGTTTCACCACAGCCCTTAAAAGTGTCGGAATTACCCTGAGGGCCGAGCCGGATGTTTTGTTGTGGGCCGGCGGTGATGAGTCGGGTTTGATAACTGTGAAAAATCTTTACGACGCCCTTCAGAAACAGCTTACCTCCGATTCTGTTTTGTCGTGGATCCACAAGCTATGGAAGCTGAATTTGCCACTCAAACTTAAATTATTTTCCTGGTTGGTTGGTAAAGATAAGATTCTTACCTGGGAAGCACTACAAAGGAGAGGCTGGGTGGGGCCGAGCATCTGCTTACTATGCAAAAATGCTCTTGAGGACCTGCATCACCTCTTGATGCACTGCCCGTTTTCTAAAGAAGTCTGGTACCGTTCTATAAAGCATTTTACTCTTCCGATCACCTGGTGCGGCTCCTCCATCTCAAATAGCTTCTCCCTTTGGTTCGCTCATAAATCGGCCCCGCCTAGTCTGGTGGTTCATATCAGCTGGCAAATCTGGTTAGAGAGAAATAGAGTGATCTTTGAGGACGGCCAACCTTCTTTGTCAAAGGTTTTCCACAGGATTCTGGTCAATTTCAACTGGCAGTCGATCACAGTCAGATGATTCCCACATCGTGCTATGAATTTTGACTTGGCCGAGGGACACACCTTAGCGTTTTTTGACGGTGTTGCACTGTCAAATGGTTCTTGTTGCGGTGCTGGTGGCACCTTCAAAACACACCAGTCCAGAATCACTAGTTGGTTCATCAACTGTGGAGCCGGCACAAATACAAAAGCAGAGCTAATGGGTTTATGGGCCACGCTCACTCTCGCTGCCCTATGGTCTATCAAAGACTTACACGTCCAGGGAGACTCGAGAGTCATTATTGACTGGATTTCAAATAAGTGCAAGCTCAACTCCATCCATCTAGAAGGCTGGATGCAAAAAACGAGAGATCTCTCACAACGCTTCTCCGATATCAACTATCTTCACGTTCCACGATCACACAATAGGGCAGTTGATGCCCTCTCTAAGAGGGCCTTAACCGAAGTGGTAGGAAGGCTCTCGGTTTATCACTGTGATAGAGGGATCGAGGGCCCCATTTCCTTTATAAATATCTTTGAATGATGCTGCCAGCCCCCTTTGTAGTAGCACTGAAATCTGCCCCAGGATTTTGTAAAAAGGTTGTCGTTGGGAAGTCTTCGTCTCTCGTTACCGAACCACTCAATCACAAGCATGGCCAGCCTTATTTTTCATCATTGCTGATTATAGATTGTATGGGTCCACAATGCTAGTGCATTTGACCAAAACTGACTGCAGTCTTTCTTTGTAAATGAATTTATACGCTATATAAATTCGAGGAATTTTTTTTGGAAAAAAAAACTTTCAAAAATATTATGACTTTAGATATATATGCCACTTTAGCTTGGAATCCAAATCTAAGCACGATACTTTCCTTAACTAACATATAATGATTCCAAATCAAAAAAATTGGGTAATGTAGTCTTGATATATTCAAGTTTTATGATTACATTAATATCAACGACTTTTCGATTGGGCTTCTATCTTTATATGTATGAACACTTCCTCGCTAATATCTTGAGCCATGACACATTCAATGCAAAGGTGTAGTGAAGAAAGTGGAACTTGTAGTGGATGACTATACCCTCAAGGATGATTTTTATATCTCGAACATTATATGAGTTGTAGTTGTATTTGGTGGTTTGTTTCCTTGGGGACTTATTACAATAATCATGAGATAAATTCCTCTCCTTTCCTCGAGATGACTAAGAAAAATTCCTACCACCTAAAAGTATTTAGAATACTCTCCCAAACATGTGTTCAAAAATTCCTTTAGATGACTAAGACAAATTCCTACCACCTAGAAGCATTTAGAATACTTTCCCAAACATATGTGCAAATTTTTGAAGAAGGGTTTTTTTTGGTTCTATTAATTATTGTTTGTATTTTTCATAAGTAGATCATTCTCAAAACTCATAATCCAAGCATCTCTTCCCTATTCCAAGAATACAAGGAAATGACATACAAAATGCCAGCTAAACTTCCACTTCACAAGGGTATGAAACATGTTATGTAGTTTGACCCAACCAAAGGTCCCATGATGGTTTATTCTCATTAATTACTTTTAAAAGTTTGATATTCAATTACTTATAGAGGAACTCTTGGAAGTTGAGATCATAACTCTAAGTAAAAGCCCTTATCCTGTGTTCAATATCTTAAACTAAATTAAGATTTTTTAAATTCAATTCTTTACACAGACCACTTATTATAACTAGAAGAGTAGAGAGTCATGTTGAAGCTATAAAGAGAAAGGTACTTGGTTGTACCGAATAGAGTGATGTAGGTGATAGGAGGGCCCACAAGGGTAGAAAGTCTAAAATGTCAAAGCTATAAAACATTAGCTAGCAACCTCTGATGTAAAAGCTCCCAACCCTGGCTTAAAGGGCATGTATGCAACCCTTGAAAACTTTCTAAAAACTTTCTATGGTTGATTATCTATGCCACTTTAGGGTTGTCAGAGCATGAAAACGGAGCGTGGCTAGGGTTCTACCCTAGCCGTCGCTCTACATCAAATTTTATGTTGTTGGCTGCTCCTCGGCGATGCAGCGTTCAGACGTGGAGGCAGCCTTGGTATGAGTTGTTGCATGTGGTTCGGGGGAAGGATGACGCTCAAATAGTCGTTCAACATTGTAGAACAATTGGAGCTCCTTTCGTGGGTTTTCTGGGGCATTTAGGGTTTCTCCCTTAGCCATATTCTGCTTACGACTGGTTTCTTAACCGGACGATCCTCTGCATGCTCAAGGTCTTGAATGTTGGTAGCTCCGTTGGTTGGTAGCTCTGTCCTTGTGGGCGGTTCTGGTCTCTCTTGCTCGGAGATTTTGGGTCTTGCCTGCAACAGATCTGGTGGGGTGAATTTTTTTGGCTTCACCTCTCCGACTTCTTCTTGACCAGATTTGGGGTTTTTTTGGAGACTCTCTTGGTGGTTTGATGGCCAGGTGTTGGGTCATTTAACTTGGGATCGGATGCATTTTGTATCTATTGCTAGGTTTTCTGTTTCTTTATGGAGGTTGGCTTAGAGCTTTGAGGTCCACTATTGGGCGTGCAGTGTTCCCACAGTTTGAGGTCCATCTTTAGGCGTGCAGCTTCTGAACTATTTTCCTGTAGATGCAGGGATTTCCCAGTCTATTTTTTATGTTTTTTAACTTTGTTTAGCGACTTATAAGCTAGATCTGGGCCCTCTCAGGCCTCTTTCATTTCTTCTCTTTTTTCCCATATATGGGAAAGTGCTCCAGGCACTTGTTAAATGTAATTTTCTCTATGTGGTTCCATTACTAGTTATTATATACCTGGTTATTTCCTTATAGTCAGTATATACCTGCGTGTGTAATTTTGTACCCTCTTAATGAAATTACGAATTTTTTCCATGGAAAAAAAATCTATGCCACTTTAGACATGTATCTAAACCTTGGGAGGATACTCTCCCCAAATAACTATATAATAATTTTAGGCCTCAAGGTTAATCCACTTTGTCATTAGAAATAAGGAAACCCTCTTTGTTTTGCTACAATGACTAGGTTGTGTACTCTAAATAAATTCAATTTTTATGCCAATATTAAAAATCAATTGCTCCTCGTTCCAATTAATCATGGTACTACACTTAACAATCTCAATGAGGAAAATGATTAGCGATTAGACTTCCATCTTGATATTTTTTAATGCTTCCCTGTAAACATCCCAAGTTATAACACACTCAATGTGAAGGTGTGGTGAGTGAGGTGGAACTTGTATTGGATGATTATACCCTCGGGGATTACTTGTATGTGACAAACATATTTCCTTGGGAACTTACTTCACTAACCATGGGGAGAAATTCATGTCCTTTCACCATGATGGTCAAATGGGACCCCTACTTTGGGATGTTCGGTAAGGGACTCAAACCCATACGACCTCACATAACGAAAATAGAAATTGAGGTGTTTTCCAAATTTCACCAAACTTGAAAGTTTTTTAACATTTTGACATTGTGAGAAACAAAACATTGTTTGAGTTATATAAATAAAATTGAAACATTGTTTGAGTTATATAAATAAAATATCTTCTTCGATTGTGTACAGGGAACTTGACAATCTCAAATAGTCACCACACACTATAAGGAGAACACCTTCTAGCAAAAGCTTTTGCGGAGGTTTTTAGTGCTACAAATTTTGGCAAAATTTTCAAAAAAATCTCCACTACGACCTCCTCTATTGGTTGCGGAGGTTTTAGTAGATGTTCCATACAACTAAAAAAATTTGGGCGGGCGGAGTTTGTAGAGGAGATTTTTTTTCGGTGTTGTTTTTGTCAAAATGCACCAGTGCATTATTGACAAACACGCACCAGCATGCTACTATAATAAAATGTGCCAGTACATTAATATAATAAAAATGCCTTGGATCTTAATATAATAAAAAAATGATTCGGTGCATTTATAACTATTGTACATCGGTTCCACCTTTTTCGTTGTATTCAGAGCATCGATGCTCTTATAATTACTATGCATCAGTTCCACATTGATTTTGTATAACGCACTAGTGCGCTTTAGGATTTGTTTGCCCTGGTGCGTTTAAGTTATAGTTATCCCCAGTGCGATCAAGTTATCCTGAGACCCGACGCGTTTAATATAGCATGTGCCCCGATGCTTGTGTAATTAGTACATATTGGTATCTATTTTACCATGTGCACCGAAGGGTAGTGAAATTTCAAATATTTGAGATGAGATGTCGGCACCACTATTTTTAATATGCGTCGGTGCATATACTATATTTAAGGAATCAATGCGTAAATAATATGTAGAATCACAATGTGTATAATAAGCATAACACACTAGTACGAAAATTATTTTTAGTGCCCCGGTTTATATTTCAAACATGAGCATCATACAATTTTGAAACGATAAATATTATTGTATGTTATATTATTTACGGAACGATGTGTTTTCTCAATAGTATGTACTGGTGTGTTATTATAATTAATATATATATATCTGTGTGATGCCTCAAAATGCATCAATGTCTATATTATGGCACTCACTGTCTAGTGAGTTCAAAAGAATACAGTGCACTGATATGTATATATTTTAATTCACTGTTTTTTACAAATTTTCAATTAATTATTTTAAAATCAAATATAATTTTATAATAATATTGTTTTATATTTATGTTATTGCATTTTGATATAATGATTGCATTAATGTTTTATCCAATCAATTAAACATTTGTTATTTGTAACAATGTAAATCATCCACATATTAATTATTCAAGAACACAACATTTTACAACATTCGATAATGCAATGACATAAGAAACTCATTTTATTATATATGAATAAGAGAACCATTGTCATACAAAAATGGACAACTTAAAGGTCCAATACAATAATAAAATTGCAACCAATTCGTAATTGTTACACTTATTGGTAACATGTCCTCATGCAATTGGGACAATATGTCGAGTATATTAAACAAAATTCCTAATTTTCAGAGACAAATATTCCAAAACATACAACTTGCAGCAACATTCAATTATATTGATTGTCATTCATCAGTTGAATTGTTGACATTGCTAGAGTTGTGTGCATGGCTCATTTCTTCATCATTTGTAGGTAATATTGTACTTTGGTTTTTTAACATAATATTTTTTTGATCGACTTGTTTTTTATGTTCTACCCCTTCATCTTCCATCTACAAACATAGAATTAAAGTGTAATAAGTATATCTACATTTATATATATAGTATAATATACATGATTGCGTAGATAAAAAAACATATCTTAGCACCAAGTCTTTCATAAATAATACACATTCGTTCGAAGCCATGCTTCATGAATTCTCTCAAAATCTCATATGATGTCTACATTCCATACTTTGTTTCCTGCATGTTTAATACGACATGACAAAGCTCAGTCGATATAATCAATATAAAGCTTTCTTGTTTATTCATTAATTATAAAGCAAGGGAAGTTAAACAACATAGCTACTTACAAATTGTTCAATTAAACATTCATTCTTTACCATATACTCACAACCCATACTTAACCCAATGTTTATCAATTCATGAGTTGTCTCCTCTTTGTATGTTAGCACCTATTAGAAGACATCCATGGACAAGTCTAAATCAATTATTTAA
>JZKD02S0773899.1:153643-177870 GCA_000966675.3 Picea glauca | reverse complement strand
GGTAAATATATGGACAAGGGAGAGTGAGAGTGAGAGTGAGAGAGAGAGTGGGGGGAGGAAGAGAGTGAGAGAGGGGTTGAGCATCAAATTCACATTTTCTATGTTCGAGGAGGATATTTTCAGGGATCGAGTAACTATTTCATATTTTGTAAAGCCATATTGAGATTTCTTGTATAGCTAGGCGGAAAAAAATGATATTGTAGAAAAAAACAATAATTTTTAAGTGTGTTGTAAGGTTATAAAAGTTATTTGAATTTATTTTTGAAGTTAGATTGTTTTATGCTACCCAAGATGACGATTTTGACTCAAATGCAAGAAAAAAATAATTATAATATCAAATGGCCAATTCTTTAGATTTCACCGCTGCCTCATTCCATATATTTGAAACTCCTTCAAGTTCTCTCACGTCGATTGTAGTACATCTAGATTTTATTGATAATTCATTTATCTCATTGAATTTATGTTATGTATGCAGGTGTTGTTTAATAATTGTTCATTGATTTTTGCAGGATCAAGATTTAGGATCGAGTTCAAATGCTCAAGATATTCTCGTGGTCCCAAAATTATGCAAGCTCTTATCAAGAGAAAGATATCAAAAGAAGATGTTTGATGAAAATGGACAACTTCTTTACCCTACCAATCCTAACATGCCATCTTCCAGTAACCAGCTTGGGTCAATGGTATTACATCATGAATTTGATCTCTTTTATGTAGACAACCCCATAGAGCATAAGAAAAAGATGATTTAGCAATTGTATTTTTGGATTTTCAATGGAACTAATGTAAATGTATTGCTTAATTCGACATTTGTTTTATAAAGGGGTTGGTTTCATGTTTATTATTGGGAAACAAATGTTCATGCTTCTAATAAGTGTTTGGTATAATGTTTGAACATATTAAAAGCATTGTGTTACTAATATTATCAATGCAATGTTCAATATTTTTACAATTAGGATTCTGATAACGAGTGACCTATCCACCATCTACTATTGCACCCCACTATGATGTCAAGTTGTGAGCTTGATGCTAAATGAAAAGAGCTTGTAGAGGAATGGTTGAAACAACCACCTATTCAATTCCCACTATGTCCCGAGTCACCAATTCAAAACCTCAACAGTAACATTAGTTCTTCACATGTTGGGGATGAAGGCAATGATATAGAGGTTGGTATGGATGATTTCTTCCGAGATACCCAAGCCATGGAGGGAATGTTGTTAGATGCATTCCAGCAAAATGAACTAGGGGATGACACTGATGTCGTAGATACCTTCTATGAAAGCGTGAAATTTACTTCCACTGCCCCTCTATTTGGTCCAGTACAGGAGTTTGTAAGGCCTATCCAACTAGGGACAACAATGTTACTGTACAACTTGAAAGCAATGTATGGTATGTCAAACACGTGTTTCTCGACACTTTTGAGGTAACTAACCATTGAGTCCCCTAAATTTTTAAGGAATTTTGTCACACAATGAAGGAAGAAAAGGGTTGATTTTATTCATTCTTAATGACAGTGTAAATTTCTGTTGCCCACTAATTGTAGGTTACTCAAAGATAAGGTACTTCCAAGTGATAACCGCTTGCCCGACAGCTACGTGGAGGCAAAGTGTTGGGTATGCGTTATATTCTTTGCATGACTAGATCTAGTGTTTACGTTGCGTCGGGTGAACACGGGGGAGAGGGGGGGGGTCACAAGGGGGTGGGAGCCCCCTTGTTTGGGGGTTCAAGGGTAGCACCCTAAAAAAAAATTGGGTGTTTTTTGCGTCTGTTTTTTGGCAGTTTTTCAGCACATGGTTTTCGTCGATGGTTTTCTAATTTTGATTAACAAATTAGGGTTGTTGACTAATCCAGGTCAACAGATCAGGGGTTTAGATGCCACAATATCCTATATATGTATTGTATTGTAAACACTGAAGATATGATTAATAGAATATTAGAGGTCCACTCTAAACAAGTTGCTAGTTTTCCTGGTTTGGGTTTCCAGGGTAAAATATCCTTGTAATGTGTGCAAATGTCATTGTATCTTTTCTATTTTTACTAAGAATCTATTTGTAATAATTTATTGTATAGGTTAAAATATACATTTGGTATCAGATCAATTGTTGGCTTCATGGGGACGCCTTTGTGTTTGGGGGTTTTGGCTCAAGTCCATGGTAAACCTTGTTACAGTGGGAGATCTGCAATATCAATTCTTTAGGTGAAAAGAAATGGTGAGCAGTTCGAAAATAGAGATCGAGAAATTTAATGGGAAAAGTTTTGAGTTGTGGAAGCTCAAGATGGAAGATTTGTTGGTGGACAAAGATTCATGTATTGTTGTGGATCCAGGTCTACACCTACAGGAACGTCAGCAAAAGACTGGGCAAATTTGGATCGGAAGATGAAGAGCACAATCCGGTTGTGTCTCTTAGATTTAGTATTACTAAATGTCTTAGGGGATGCTATAACCAAGTAATTATGGGATAAGTTAGAGGATTTGTATCAATCAAAGTCCTTTGTAAACAAATTGTTCCCACATAAGAAGTTATATAACTTGAGGATGAAAGATGGAGACTCGATGATAGAACATGTGGACGCCTTCAATACCATGGAAAGTAAGATATTATCTATTGATACGAAGATTTATGATGAAGATAAGTGTATATGTTTATTGTTCTATTTACCAGACTCGTGAGATAGTCTAGTTGTGGCCATAGGTATTAATACAACTACTTTAAGTTTCGATGATGTGGTCTCATCTTTATTGTCAGAGGAGATGAGGCGAAAGAACATGGAAGGACAGAGCACAAATGCATTATTTGCAAGAGGACGTTGCAAGGAAAGAAATAGATCTAAGTCCTCGAGTGGGAGATCTAAATCTAAGGGAAGATATAAATCTCCCAGAAATTTTATAAAGGTATGTTGGAGATGTGGAAAACAAGGGCACTACAAGAAGCAATGTAGATCCAAAAGTGTAGAGAGAGGTAAGGGATCTGAAGATGCTCCTTCTACATAAGCAAAATCCTCCATGAAAGAAAGAGGGTATGTGTACTCAGCTTCTTTAAGCACACATGTAGATCATGAGGCATGGATGGTTGACTTAGGTGCATCCTTTCATATGACTCCCCACAGGGAGTGTTTCTATGAATATGAAAGGTATGATGGAGGTGATGTTTTCCTAGATGATCATTCAACAAAGAAAATCATAGGACGAGGAAAAGTCAAGTTGAATCTCATGGATAGAAGGACTAGAACACTCCCTAGTGTTCTGCACATTCCAGCATTGGCCAAAAATTTGATTTCTGTAAGAAAAATGGACGATGCAGGGGTAAAAACAGTGTTTGAGAAAGAACCCTGCAAGATGGTTCAAGGAGAAATGGTGTTGATGCATGGAGTTTGATGTGGAACTCTATTTAAGATGAAAGGAAGCACTATTAGTGATGGGAGAGAAATATCCAGTGTGCTATGCAGCATTGAATGCTGTGGTAGGTGGATTATACGCCGTCATATCTTAAAGCAATTCAGATATGGCGACCTATAATCCACCTACTGAAACATTCAATGTTGTGTAGCATGTTGGATATTGAACACCATTAGTGATGGGTGCAATAGTTCCATTGTTGATCCAGATGGATTTCGGTGGCCTCCCACCTATTCCAACTGGTTCATTTTGGCATTTTTCCAGTTTGACATTTTTTCCTAGTTTTCGGGTCCCCGACTTCCAGGGCCGTTTTGAGGCCCTAACAACATTTTTAGGGCTCGCCAAAGTTAGATTGTTAACAAATTCCTAGTCTAATGACAACATGTGCAGTCCTCAGATAAAACTTTCCAATGGATAGAGAAAATATGGACAACCTCAAGACAATCAGTCCAAGACGCAAGCAAATAAGGACATCGGAAAGACAAAGAGAGATATCGGGAAGTGGTGTGATTTCCATAAGAGCCCTTGGAATAACATTGTTGATTGTCACTCAAAGAAGTCGTTGGTGGCTGAGGTGAAATCCTTTGAGTCAAATGCGGGTTCCAACTCTGATTCAGAACCACAAAGGGGGAGACAGATCATTGACGTCGAACCTAGTGCCACCGTTGCTACCACCAAGCTCCAACCCAGTGAACTAGATGAGCCAGAGGAAGGTGAGCGAATTTTCCATTCACAGATGTGGGTGAAAGGCACCCCGTTGCACTTCATTGTTTATAGTGGTAGCTAGAAGAACCTCATCTCAACAAAGTTCGTCAAGAAGCTAGCCCTGCCGACAACACCACACCTGCAACTCTACACCATTGGATGGCTTCGCCATGGAAGAGATATCTCTGTCAACCAACAATGTTGCATGTCATATGACATCAATCCCTTCAAAGACAAGGTATTTTGTGATGGTTCTCCTCTCGAAGTTTATAATGTTCCTTTGGGCCAACCTTATTTATAGAAACATCATGTTGTATATGAGTCTAGGCCTTGTAGTGTTATTATTACTTTGGACATGAAATTTTACAGGATACCTGAGGTAGTCCCACCTAGTGCTATTTCCTTGATCTTTTCCAAGAAATGAAAAAAGGTAATCTCTCAGACTGGGAAGTTTGTCTTCTTCGTGATTCGCTCTTAGAGTGAGCAAAAGATCATAGCCACATCCAGGGCCTTCATGGCCGACCTCTCCACACAGCAAAAGCAAGTGGATAAGGTCATGGAAGAATACTCATATATCTTATCCTCACCTACCGGGGTACCTATGCACTGTCAGGTCAAGCATCCCATCGATCTGACACCAAGCACACCGCTACCCAATGGGTCATTCTATCGTCGCTCTCTGTTAGAGCATGAGGAGATCAAGTGGCAGATCCAAGAACTAATCCACAAAGGGAACATCCATCCCAACTCATCGCCTTGTGGGAGACCAATCGTGTTGGTGCAAAAAAAAGACGGGACCTGACGAATCTACATTGATTACTAGGCCTTGAATAAAATCACAGTCCAGAACCGGTACCCGATTCTTGAATGGATGACCTCCTTGATCAACTCATGAGGGCCAAATACTTCAGTAAGATTGATCTAAAATATGGCTACCACCAAGTCCCAATAGAACAAACAAATGTATGGAAGATCGCCTTCAAGTCAAAAGAAGGTCTTTTTGAATTGTTGTTCATGCACTTTGGCTTGACAAATGCTCCCGCAACTTTCATGAGGATGATGGACGATATCCTGCGACCTTTCACCAATACTTTTGTAGCGGTGTATATGTTACACGTCAAAATTCCTCACTTCGATAATGTCACATTCTCATTGTCGCAAGTGTCGTAAATGTTGCATTTCAGTTCTACATATGTCGTATTGCAAATGACACCATGGAAACACTTGATAGATCCTCTAGAACATGTTGGAAGGGGAAAAACATCATTTGACAAAATAAGAAAAATGTTTTGCCTTGAGAAATGGTCATCTTAACAAACTTTTGGAAGATCAATGCTCCCCTGCTCATATGCAGGGAGCACTAGCACTCCCTGTCCATCTAGTAGTGAGCGTTGCAACGCTCTGTTGCCAGTTTTGAGGGAGCGACGATTGGTTGAGAGAATCATGGGAAGAAATCCCCCTTATCTCTAAAGACAACTAAATATTATCCGAGTTGGTTTGGCTCGAATCCAAGATTTAGGCTGCATCGAAGGGAGATGCCATAACTGATGGAGTCATATCCTCAACTTATTCCAAATATAACTAAGGTGGTTGAGTCTCTCAAAGCCTATAAAAAGAGGCATTCTCTTGGTGAAGAGGAGGAGAATAATCAACAAAAATTATTGTCATTCTGAGCTTGGATCTTTCGAGCAAGAGGTTGAACAAGGAGGACTTGGAGAGGTTGTTGCAACTGCATCTATAGTTTGTAAGTGCCTTGTAATGTTCTCATTAATATATGCTTGGCATATTTCCTTCAAGTTTGTGTGTTGTTGCATATACTTGTCTATTATTGATAAATTTAGTTTAAACTAATTTGATAGAGTAGGAAGTCTTTGTTTTCTTTGCTTTCTATTGGATTGCAGATATCATTAAGGAGCTTGGAGATCAAGTTCAACCTGGATTAAGTGAGGACAAGCTTCAAAAAAAGGTACATCATACTTTCTTCCTCTTCTCCCTTTGACTAGTTTAAATACATTTGAAGGAATGTTAGTGTCCAATGTTAGCATCTTTCTGTCTTGGTAGTAGGGGTCTAGAATCCAAGAGGATATTCACTTGTCTGTGGGGGAATTTTCCTACAACAAAAATTAGCGACTCCATTGGGGAGCGGAGATTTCATTTTTGGTTTCTTTCCTTGGTTTTGTCTTTTCTTTTTTCTCATCTTCATATCATGCTTGTTGTATTTTCTCTTCTATACATCTATTGTCATTGCCAAAGTTGTCTCACGGAGACTGTTGATCAAACTTCCCGAGTTTTTCATTTTCTGGGTTGCTGCCATTTTTTTCTTAGAAACCCGCACCCTCTTCAGTTACATCCAGAGCACATATTTCTTGATCGGTGCTCCCCTATATTGTGTTAGGGAGCGCTGTAGCGCTCTGATGCTATTATAGCCAGAGCATGGATTTTTCCTCATTTTGAAAATTTGTTGACTGCCTTTGTACTAGGTGTGATTTTTGGGTATTTCCTTTTAACTCAGAACTTGTTTTATCAGTTTATGTCTTCTGTCAGACCTGCAACTTACTTCTTTTAACTTTTTTATTTTTGATTGGATTTTATTGTACTTACTTGTCATGAAATCACCCTTTTTCTTCATATTTTGGGTTCATTTTGATACTTTTTCGCTCATCTGATCGATTAAAGATTGTTGCAAGGAAACTCGGGGATCTCTTTATTATTTTAATTGGTCTCTGATCTTCATATATTTCCAGAAATTTCTTAAGTGTGTTTTGTTGTTTTGGGTTTTCTTTTTGGAAACTTTAGTTTGTTTTTGCCTCTTATTGATTGTTGTGAGAGTGCCTTTTGTTTGTGTGATTCTTGCTTCCCATTGTCTAAAGCTGCAATAGTGAAATTCTTTTTATTATTGACATAAGAATCATTAAACCAAATCAATTCAGATTCATAATCAAACGAAAGGATACTTTTAACGATTGGTTTTTGGATACCGGAAAAGATTTCCTTATAATTTAGCACTAAAATGGATTCTTGTTGAAAACAAATTGCATTAAATTTTTCCATTCTTGAGTTTGGTAGTGAAAGAAAGAAAACTCTTCTCCTTCCTATAAATCGAAGTTCATCGAAAGAAATGTTTTCTTATCATTCTTTTATTTCTTTGTGATTCGAGTCACAACATCATTAGTTTCACTCTCATTCACCTCTGTGTAAAGAACAACCACTAAAATCAACGCTAATTAAAAATCGATCTAGAAACTTTTTCTTTTTAGATTCTTCCACCAACATTAGATTAGGACTAGTGCTTTGGATTAGGTTGTGAGAATAACTCTCCAAAGCATTCAAGACAAACTTAGCATCTTGTGATAGGGAGAGTAAATCCAATTTGCGTATAATCATAGTTGGGATCCCCCTCTCACATAGGGGTTACGCACGAGGTCACGTTCGGGAGAGCAATGAAGATTGTCCCTTCGAGGCTTAACTGTTAGTAGTAGTAAGATCGTATTTTGGGGGTTCATCTTGAGTTCCAACTGTCTTCATTTGGTCTCGGTGCTTCATGAATTCCGAATACGTTAGGGGTCCTCTGGAGTTCTACCGGTCCACTTGTCCTTAGTTCTCTTGAAGGATTTTAGACTTGTTATCCTGCCTATACGTTCGTACTGAAGTGTCAATTGTACCTGACCAGAGGCTGACTGTGATTTGGTGTGCTTAGTAGCCATAATCTTTAGGGTCCTCACACAAGGTGACGGTGAAGGGAGGTCTTCATTGCACCTGGAACAAACATTGGTCAAACTCACTCGAGCTCCTTGGAGGGTAAATCCACGATTATTGTGTGCAATATTGCACCAAGGCATAAGTCCATTAAGCAGGTCGCCAACGTAACTGATACACCCACTCATATTCTATCCCCTTCTCAATTTGATCACGCAATGTTGGATTTCATCACCAACTAGTATGGTCATTGAGAGAAGGTATTGTTTGCTTGTTGGTTCTTCTAGATTTTTAGCGAGTGTTGTTTATTTACTTAATTGTTTTTCAAGATTGAGGCTGTAGACGATAAAGGTCTTCGTAGATCACATAGGATGAAAGGGATGCCTTCGAAAGGCTATGAACCCTTACCTCCTAATTCACCTGAAGATTTTTACCGTGAAGAGGTAGAAAATCATTTAGATGTTGGGAGCATTGCTACTCCTTTGTTAGAAAATATCGAAAGTGCCTTGGTTACAGTTGAGGATCCCATTCCTCTTATTAACCATGTGTCACAAGTTCCTATCGAGCTACTCCTTCTTCGATTGGACTCGTTAGGTAACATCATAGAAGAATATTTTCCTCATATGTCGTCGAGGCCATACACTGAGACACAGATGGAAAACACACAACATGATTATAATGATGAGTACACGACCCATGTCTGGTCTGCTGACATGGTAAATCTACAACAGACACATGTTCATTCCATTTGGAGAACTCCATCGGAACGTGATATTTATGAACAATTCAATTTAGTCGACCACCTCTTAACCCTCTTACCTCTGTTAGTGTCGAGGCAGGACCATCCAATCAGACTATTGAACGTCCTATCAAACAAGTATTCAATCCTACTGCTACGTCAATACAAGTCCAAAGTAACATCGGAGTCGTAATGCCTAGTCATACACAGGTTACTTTGACGATTACTCCTACCACACCACCTTTTCAACCTACAGCTTCTTATGTTCCACATAATCCTGTTGGAACACCTATACATCACAAATGTAGAACCCTTCCATAAACACACACTCAACTGCGGGACAAATCCCGACTGGGGGGAAACCATCATCTAGCAGATCTATCCCTCTTGGGGGACAACCACTATTACACATGCCCACTGGGGGGCAACCCCCTTTTATTGGTAAAACTCTAGTTGTCACTCAAGCTATGGTAGGGGGACAACCTCCTTTTTCTGGAAATCCTTCACAATCCTGGGGACCACCCCAAGGAGGTACGTTTCATCAACCTTATCAAGGAGGGCCATCATACCCTAACCCACAAGGATGAGTACCAAATCCTATTCCTTCTAGATTATATTCTGGACAACCTTTTCTGAGTGTCCTGAATCCCACTTAGGATCCTCAAGGACAATGATCTTATCCTCCCCAAGGGTCAATTGTCTACCCTCCACAAGGACAAACTGTCTACCCCCCTCAAGGTAAAACTGTTTATCCACCACAACCTAATCAATTGACCTATCCTCCCATGGGATACAATGTTTATTCTCCCCAGAACCAACCGGGTTTCCCTCCTTTCATGAACATTCCTCAACAACAATTGAATCCTGCCTATACTAGCCAACAACAGCCGTATACGGGAGGGCCTACTAGTTAAAATTATCCACCTCATCCAGTTTATGGCCCTACTGGTGTCCCTATGCCACACCGATATCATCCTCAGGTTAACCGACAACTACCATTCCTAGCCACACTATATCTACCACATTTATCTCAGTTGACAAATGATCCAATACTACATTTTCCTTTTTGGCCAGTAATTCCTGCTAAATTACCTTCTGAAATCCACAAATTTGATGGTAAAATTATAGAATACCCGAACAACCATGTTATGAAGTTTCATCTACGGTGTTCATCGAACTCACTGATGGATGATTTTATCCAGTTGTGTCTTTTCCAGCGCACACTCATGGGCTCAGTATCCAAATGGTACATTGAACTCCAACGTGGTACTTTTCAAGATTTCAACTCTCTGGCCATGGATTTTCTCATGCATTTTCAATTACCCATCTGTTACGAGACTGGAATAGAACTCCTAAATTCACTTCATCAAACGAACTCCATACATATCTCTGATCACATTCATGAGTGGAGACAACGACGAAGGTTGATCAAAGCGACCATTCTTGACCAATTATTGGCAGAATGGTTTACTAAATATCTTTTACCCCCAATTGCTCGTGACATCGCCATGGGTGGTGTTGTCACTGGGGAAGAATCCATCGCTCGTGCTTAATACCTAGATTTGGTTTATTCCCAATCCGGTACGTTGTATGATTTTACACCAAATGTTCCTCGCACGTCCACCGATCCATCCAAACCATCTTCCACGGCTCATGCAGGTGGAATTATCGGTGTCGTCAAAACCCAATCTTCATCATAGTCGGACGGCTCAACTAATCACTCTATTTCTGCGCCTGTCACCGGTTCAACCTCACTCTCCTCTACCTCCCCCCCGACTCAAATCTCTGAGGTGAATGTAGTTCAATATGCCTCTTCAAAACAATCCGCGGGAAAGAAGAAAATGAAAAATACACCCAAAAAGAACAATAATAATAATGAAAATGCAAAAACACCAACTCAACAACCTGCTCTTGAGAAACAATCACAGCAAAAACTGAAATTTTAGTGTCTCATTTGTGGTGATGATCATTACACCCGAGACTGTCCTCATCGCGATGAAGTTGCAAAACTTTTCGAAGGGAATTCCCAACCCGCTATGTTGACACAACCTTTCCCTCAGCAGCAATCCATGGTTGCACAAGCTCATGCCCCTCTAGTAAGGGGCAATCCCAGTGATTCTCCTAGTGAGAAAGCCTCTTCGAGTGCCCATATTTATATGTTTAATGGGATTTATTTAACCACTCACACTACAACGTATGACACACCGTCTAAATTTGATAAAGAGAAGGTCACTAACGACACTACATCGGATCCACCTCCCGCCACTGTTACTCCTCAATATGGACCACTTCAAATTGAGAAACCTACTTTCGACTCTATTTTATGCCCTCCCAAGAGCACTATTCGAAAATCAACTTTTAATCCTAGTTCACGTGCCGCCCAAAACTACAACATAATTGAATATTTGGCTCAAGCACCATGTGATATGTCTACTCTCGAAGTTCAACAACATTGGCCAAGTCAACGTAGAGCACTCTTGAATTCCATCGGTACAATCGATCCCGAGTCGTCGAATAATATCATGTTTAACCTTGATAAATTCAAGTCACAACTTTCTCACTAGCTTGCTTTTCATATCGATGTTGTTGTCCATAACCAACACATTCCCATACTGCATGAGGAAGCTTCCACTTGTGTCATGTTGTTAGATTGTTGGAAAGGGTTGAAATCACCTACACTTAATCAATCCCCTACAATGTTATGAGCATTCGATGAGCGAGGTTTTCATCCTCACAAACTCTTGCAGTCCTTAGCTGTTCAATAGGGAGGAAAGACTGTCTCTGTCGATGTAGAGGTAGTTGATGCTCCCCTTGATTACAAGTTGTTGTTAGGAAGAAGTTGGTTTTATGCCATGATTGTCATTGCTTCATTGGTGTTTCGATGTGTACAATTCCCCTATCAAGGTAAAATTGTCACTATCGCTCAGTTAGATTATTGTACCCCCAACACTCGTACTCCTGTAACCAACAACATTCCTTTCTTGGGAGATATTAATATCACTTATGAAAGTGTAGGTGTAGGTATTTTAAAAGACTCTTCCCTTATGGGTACCTTCCCTACACTACTTCCTCCCACCTCGCAACATATTTCCACGATCAATATGATCTCAACTATGGCATATCAATCTTATGAATCATATGATCCTTGGGTCGTGCCTAGTCCTTTGGAATTCGATGCACTAGGTGACACTATGCCACTTAGTCCTATTGAGGCTTCATACAATGCCATCCAATCCACCTCTCCCTCACTGGACGACCAACATCTATTGGCATCCAACACTTACTCATTGCCATATTTGTTGGATTCCCTATTCTCTACTTTTGATTACATCCTATGGATTTTTCCATCAGACGAATCCATTATGGAAATTCTTAGTATCGAAGAGGTACCTTGGGATGATAACCATAATCGTTCATATTTTCTTCCTAATCTAGATGCAATTGAGAAAGATATACACTCTATCTTTCTTGACGGTGTTATCGATTCTCCCCAATCTCTTATACTTACCCAGGACACTACTTCTGAGGTGAATTTCGGTAACATATCTTCTACAATTGCTATCAACATCTCGAGTCTATCTAGTCCTGAGCTCTGATATTCGCATGTTGAGAACTTGGCTCTAGTTGCAATCATTGTCGTCCAAAGATTTCACCACTACATCATACTACGCACTACCACGGTAATCGCAGAATAGAACCCCATGTACCATATCTTAACACGTCAAGTCCTTGGGGGAAAATATTCCAAATGGATCGTCATTCTTCAAGAATTCGATCTCGAGTTTGCCAAATCAAAAGCTAAAAAATCGTTGGTTTTTGCGGAACTAATATGCGATCTTCCCTATACTAATGAGGATATTGAGCCCAATGATTCTCTTCTCGATGAATCTATGTTCCTCATTAGCACATTTGATCCTTGGTATGGATATATTCTTATCTATCTCCAAACCCAATGTTTCCAAACCGATATTTCACGTGACGAATGTCATCATATCTGCCACCATTCTAAATGTTACCTTATCATCAATGACACTTTGTACTGTCGTGGTATTGATATTGTCCTACGATGTTGTTTAACCCACGATGAGGCTGAACGTGTTTTGCATGACTGTCACCTTGGAGCTTGTGGTGGTCATCTTTCTGGGATGGCTACAGCCCAAAGAATCTTACGTGCCAGTTATTTTTGGCCCTCTACCTTCAAAGATTGTATAGAGGTCGTCAAACGATGCCCACCCTGTCAATTTTTTCAAAAGAAAGAAGGTACCCACCCTGCTTTGTTGCATCCCATTGTCATCGTCAACCCCTTCACAAAATGGGGCATTGATTTTATGCAATGTAATCCTACCTTAGTCGCGGGGCACGGTTATATCATCGTTGTCGTTGATTATTTCACTAAATGGGTTGAGGCTATGCCTACATTTATTAACGATGGTCATACTACAACACTCTTTATTTTTAACCACATCATCACTCGCTTTAGTGTCCCACAAGCCATTGTCACTAATCATGGCTCACATTTCCAGAACTAGATGATGAGTGAGTTGCACGTCAAGTTGGGTTTTTTCCATGAAAACTCATCCCCCTACTATCCTCAAGAAAACGGACAAGTTGAAGCTATCAACAAAGTCCTAAAGACTATTCTCCAACACATGGTGGGAATAAACAAAACCTCTTGGCACCTACAACTTTTCTCTGCACTTTGGGCCTACCGTACTTCAGTGAAAACTACAATTGGATTCACTCCATTCTGGTTGGTATATGGCATAGAAGCGGTGTTACCAATCGAGTGTGATATCCCTTCATTTAAACTCACCATGGAACTCCTGCCTCATACCTCTGTTGAAGAGGAACGATTCCTATATTTAACCAAGTTGGACGAAACATGTCGCGATGCTTCTCTCATTAACGAAACATATAAAAAATGAATGAAGAGTCAATATAATAAATCATTTCAACCTTGTGCTTCTCCAGAAGGAGACTTGGTCCTAGTTTATGACCAAGCTCATGATAAGTTGGGGACAAGAAATTTAGAACCTCTGTGGCATGGACCTTATATCATAAAATGTGTATTACATAGAGGTGCCTACGAGTTAGTCGATTACGATGGAATATCTCTCGGTGAGCCCCGAAACGGGCTTTACCTCAAGAAGTATTATGCATAGAACATTTGACATGTGTGCTTTGTACACTATTGTACTATATACTTTTGATTTGGTGTGTCTTTTCTCTTGCGTGTATGAGTTTTGTCTTAGCTTCTTATACTATGTCTTATGATTGCATGCGCATATGACATCTCTCTTTCCCATTGTCGGGTTTGCAGGTGGCGCTAGTCGACACACTTAGAATGTTGCTTCTGCAACTTGGGTCATTTACCACTCTGGTGAGTTGGTGAGTTTAGGAGGAATTTGTCTGGGACCGACAACCAATAACATGGAAAAATATCATGGCATCATCAGAATCTTAACTGAAGCTTCCTCTCCCGGTATAACTCATCTGATTATTAACCTAGACTCTCAATTCGTGGTTTATCAGCTTAATCGAGATTACACCATTCACAACCTTGTCTTACTACGTCTCCACCTGAGAGTTCGTCGTCTCAAAAGATCATTTGAATTTATACAATACAGACATATACCGAGAGAACTCAATACAACATCAGATTTGTTAGCTAATTACACATTGGATCGGTATCTTGCGCATAGATAAAACATTTGTAAAAAAAACATGAATCACATGTACACAAAAACATCACATAAGATAAAATGCAACATCAATAGGCACCACAAAACTTATATATATATATATGCGTAATGGAAAAGTTTGTTTTAAAATACATCGTCAAAAAGTACATAATTGGGTAAAAATTTTGGGCCTTCATGCATGACATCATCATAAAAGACTACAAAATCTATTGAGGATCCTAGTCATCCTCATGTGTCATGTTGTGCTATGTGAAGCACACTACTGCACGAGCCACTCGACAAAGCAAGTGGCTAAGACTCTCAGGAACTCCAAGTGTGTGTCTCTGCAAATGGAGAGGCACATCTCTCCTCTTGAGAGGTGGGACACCCATGGTCAAACCTCATAGGTTCCTCTCAACCTCTCAAAGTCCTCCCATCGCAACCTCGTGCTCTACTGCTACTTGTACATCTCCACAATGCCCCAGTGTTGTCATCTCTACCGGATGTGATGCACCTCTGTCTGCATGATGAAACAAAAATATCTTTATATCCCTCATTATGCACATCAAAAACAATATAAAATACAAAAACAAAAATACATGACAAGGTTTAGTTTCGTACCTGATGCATCCCCACTGTATTCCCTCGGGGAGCACCAATTTTGCACTACCTCGAAAGTCCACTCTAGCATAAGGAAAATCCTCGATAACAACTAGTTGTCTCCTCCACCAAGAGAAGAAATCAACTATAAATCTAAATGTTGAGGGCTCATTCCCCAATCTTGGGGATAGACTGGTCCATCTCTCCATCTGTGGCTCAGTCGCAGGACGTGCTATCAATGCAACATGTGGCTACATCAGGGGAACTCGCTCCAAGAAAAATAAAACTAGAAAATATCCATATCCAAACTGCTTTTTTCTATCTGTCCTGCACTTCGATATATGTTCCTTCACATTTTGAAGAAACCCTGTGCTCCAGTTAAACAACCTAGGCTCTACACATTGTAAAGCATATGACATCTGTGATTTCGAAGCTAGATGAGTGCTAGTACTACCCGCCAATTTGGTGATGGCAAATAGAATCGACCGAAGTGCCAAATCCATTACATCTTTGATCACGATTTGACCACCTACCAATCACGATCTTGGTATACAGTGCTCAACAACATATGCCTCAGTTGGCTGAGGAGTTGCCCGGTGTTTAGATAAGATGATAGAAGCCCCTCTCCTCGAGAGCCCCATCAGAAATTAAACATCATTAAGCTCAATCTCGAGCATGTGTGGTCCAATGAGAAATGTTTGTTCGACATCATCCCATAAGTCGATCAAGTACTCAAGTAATAGTACTTCTTTCCTCATGTTCTGGAACTTAAAATACTTGAGTAGACCGTAATTTTGCAAAGCTGCCCTTTCTTGAGGGCTTTGTAAAGAGGAAATGTCATCGATCTCGTGTTCGCGTTCTTTCCACTCTATCATGGCTAAATGACTAGTGAAATCTGAAAATACAACCATTTAAACATCTTTAGTCATCTTTTTATGGAAGAAAATTGTGTCTTTTTAGCCCAAAATACAAAAACAAATTAGTTTTGTGCCAGCGCTCCCTTAAATCTACCCACGAAGCACTAGTTCTCCCTAGGCATTTCACCAAGGCACTGATATCTCGATTGGTGCTCCCCTCATCCCTTTGAGGGAGCATTGATCTGGTTTGGCGTCGAGGGCTTCCCAAGGAGCCTAGAACACCCAAAATATAAGTTAAAACACAAAATTAAACCATAAAAAATGATTGGAAAGGCAAGATGACTAACCTAGTCTAGACAGAATTGAAAATGGTCGACCGCAACTCCCGTACTCACAGCTCGAAAATCGCCTCCCAAAGGTGGAAAATTCCAAATATAGAAGAATTTGGTAAAAATCAATTGGTAAATGAAATTCTTAACCTATTTCACTATTTGATAGGTTTGATTTTTGCCATTTCTCACTAATATAAAGTTTTTTGGGGGTTCTTAATCTTTTTTTAGGAGTTACTAATGCTTTGGGCCCAAAACTGTCTATATTTACAGGTTTTTAAGCAACATCTTTTCGACAACCTTGTGACACTAACAAGCATAATCTTTGTTCTTTCCCGTGCTCGAAAAAACATGAGAATGTAACCGAGTAGACTTTTATCACTTTTTCGGACTCGTAAAGGTTGCACGAAATAGGAACCCCCTGGAGTCATCTTTAAGCTCTTTTCAGACTCTCTAAATATGAAAAGATCATTGAGTGATCTTTCTTCCTTTCACACTCATTAAAAGTTTTTAAAGGGCGTCTCTCGAGTAGCAATTTATTTCTTTTTCGAACTTCGAAGACTAAAATTACGAAAAAGGACAACCTTGGAGTCGCCTTTAAGTTCTTTTCAGACTCTCTAAACATGAAAAACCATCGATTTTTCCTTCTCTGGACTCGCTAAAATCACACATTGAAGGATCCATATGGGACTAGACCCTTAATTTTTCCAATTCGTTAAACAAAGGAAGAGGGAGTTACCTAAGGTGAGTTATATCGAGCATGTGTTATTCTCCTTGAGCTCATAAAAATAAAAAGAGGCACTTGTCTATCTGGATGAGGGAAAAAATTGAAGGAAGTAAGTCAAGTTGTCTTTTAGAATTGTTACAAGTCACTCTTGCAGTCGCCCTTGAACATGACAATTGTTTTCACCTTCATTTAGAACACTTGGATAATCCACTAAACCTCTACATTGAACCAATTATATGAGTCTTTCCACTCCTTTGGTTCATCTGACGAATGTCACAGGTCCGTTGCACTATGTTTTGGTCCACATTATGTTTATGTGCCAAGTCATGTCGTGCCTCAGTGTTCAAGGGAAGTATCTTCCTTGAGAGTCAATCATCACAAATTTCCAGTTTCAATACCCGTGTCAGTCCACACTCATTCGATTCACCATATTACAACTCTTTCCTATGTCGGTTTCATGTCGATGATGGGGGGTACATCAAGGCCCTCCTTCGACGAGTCTTTTCCTGTCAACTTCAACACATTATCTGGGAATTAGACTTAGAAACCAGTTAGTACCTTGGAACCTACATGCCTCAATGGTAGGCCTCCTCGCCTCCGACAGTAGGTTTACATCATTGACCTCTGATTGGATGATTCCACAAATGTTCGACTTCAGCTCATTTATTCACATTCGTTGGATTGTACTAGGGTACCTTGGGAGTCATTGACATCACTGGTGTTTTCCCTCTCACTTGTTAATGGTTTACCTCAATGACAGATAATCAAGTGGTTTATACCATGTTCGACATCAAAACATCTATTCACATGGCTAGATTCGTACCACATCAGGATTAGGATGAAGACCCTGGGTTGAGCATTCACTCTGTTATATGCTTTCTCAAGGCTGTGAAGGAGATCATTTGAGCATGTTGATATATATATATATATATATATATATATATATATATATATATATTGTCATATAGATCCACATTATATTGGTTTGTGGCTATGTTTTATCATCTCGTAGCTCCACTGTGTATTTCTCGTGGTTACGACCAATTCATGTCATGGAGGTATAGATCCACGTTGTATCTTTGGTGGCTATTCCCTTAGTATCATCATGGATCTGTAGTGTATTTATTGGCGTCCATACCTTAAGTTCTTTTTTACTCAAGCATAGGTATGCCTACCGTGGGTTTGAAACACATGATCACATTTGTTTGATGGTTGTTTGCAACTTCTACCAGGTTCTCTGACTCCATACCCTTTCTTCGAAAATATACAAAGTTTTTCAATCATCAGCTTCTGTCTTCTGACTTCACACTTTGGGGGGCAATCTGTTACACATCAAAACTCCTCACTTCAATAATGTCACATTCTCATTGTCGCAAGTGTCTCACTTTTTTCATAAGTGTCGTAAATGTCGCATTTTTGTTCTGCATATGTCACATTGTGAACGACACCATGGAAACACTTGATACATCCTCTAGAACATGTTGGAAGGGGAAAACACATCATTTGAAAAACTAAGAAAAATGTTTTGCCTTGAGAAATGGTCATCTTAACTTTTGGAAGATCAACACTCCCCTGCTCATGTGAAGGGAGCGCTAGCGCTCCCTATCCATTTAGCAGGGAGCATTGTAGTGCTCTATTTCCAGTTTTGAGGGAGCGTCGATAGGTTGAGAGAATCATGGGAAGAAATCCCCCTTATCTCTAAAGACAATTAAAGATGATCTGAGTTGGTTTGGCTCAAATCCAAGATTTAGGCTGCATCTAAGGGAGATGCCACAACTGATGGAGTCATATCCTCAACTTATTCCAAATATAACTAAGGTGGTTGAGCCTCTCAAAGCCTATAAAAAGAAGCATTCTCATGGTGAAGAGGAGGAGAATAATCAACAAAAAGTATTGTCATTATGATCGTGGATATTTCGAGCAAGGGGTTAGACAAGGAGGAATTGGAGAGGTTGTTTCAACTGTATCTATAGATTGTAAGTTCCTTGTAATGTTCTCATTAATATATGCTTGGCCTATTTCCTTCAAGTTTGTGTGTTGTTGCATATACTTGTCTACTATTGATAAATTTAGTTTAAACTAATCTTGATAGAGTAGGAAGTTTGTGTTTTCTTCATTGTCTATTGGATTGCATATATCGTTAAGGAGCTTGGAGATCAAGTTTATCCTGGATTAAGCGAGGACAAGCTTCAAAAAAAGGTACACCATACTTTCTTCCTCTTTTCCCTTTGACTAGTTTAACTACATTTAAACGAATGTTAGTGTCCAATGTTAGCATCTTTCTGTCTTGGTAGTAGGGGTCTAGAATCCAAGAGGATATTCACCTTTCCACAGGGGAATTTTCCTACAACAATATCTAGATGACATCCTCATCTACAACAAGACTTGGGCAGAACACTTGCAGGATATTCAATAGGTTTTGCACACCCCGCGGCAACACAAGCTATATGCCAACTTGGAAAAATGTTCCTTCGACATGGACATGGTACATTACCTAGGCTACGTCATTGATCAACATGGTGTGCTTGTGGATCGAGCCAAGATCCAGGTCATTCGTGACTGACCAGAACCAACCACACTCACTGAGCTTCGGAGTTTCTTGGGCCTTGCCAATTTCTATCGCAATTTCATATTGGGATTCTCCCATATTGCATGGGCCCTCAGCCAAGTAACCAGGGGTGGTGGTAAGGCCATATTTGTGTGGGGCCTATCCCAACAACAAGCGTTCGATGATTTGAATTATTGCTTGTGCTCAACCCCAGTACTTTCATTATCGGACCTGCAACAACCCTTTGAGATCAAGACAGATACTTCAGACTATGTTGTGGGCATCGTTCTGACTCAGCACGACCACCCTGTGCCCTATCATAGTGAGACACTATCAGATATTGTTCGTAAGTACCCTACTTATGAGAAAGAAATGTACTCCATTGTGCAAGCCTACGGCCAGTGGAGACATTACATTCTTGGAAAGGAGACAATCATCCACACTGATCATAAGCCACTGCAGTTCATGCAAACACAAGGAAAATTGTAGAATGACCGCCATCAGAAGTGGTCCACATACTTGAAACAATTCCACCTCAACATCAAGTATAAAATAGGAAGTACCAACTGAATTGTTGATTTCCTCAGTCGACCTCCAGTCACGACACTCACCACGATGCTAGACTCTTGGGGTGACGAGACCTTCATATGACCCCACCTCTATGAGACAGACCCTAACTTCGCCACCACCTACCGAATGTTGAGTGCAAACTCATTTGTCTTTAATGTCCATCTTCACGACGAGTTGTTGTGCTATCTGGTCCATATCTATGTTCCATCGAGTGAGATAGCGAAGCTGATTTTGGAATCCCACTACAATCGAGTGGCAGGACACTTCAACGTCGAAAAGATAGTGGTAGTGCTGCAGAAATATTTCTATTGGCCAAAACTCTGACAAGATGTCGGAAAGTATATCAGGTCCTGCATTACCTGCAATATTGCCAAGATGACCACTAAGAAACAAGGCCTGCACACCCCTCTGCCTACTCCTGACAATCCATGGGAATCCATCTCAATGGACTACATTTCAGGCCTTTCATCCACCAAGAGGGGAAATGACTGAGTTTTTGTGGTTGTTTGCTTTTCGAAGATGGAAATTCTGGCCGCTGCAAAGCTCTTCTTTGAACGAGTATGGGTACATTTTGGAATCCCATAAACCATTATCTCACATTGGGACAGTCAGCTCCTCATCACATTCTGGTCGAGCCTATGGTTATTTTTGGACACCAAACTCACCAAATCCACTGCCTTCCACCCTCAAACAGATGGCCAAAATGAGTTCATCAATTGGATGAGCATGCATATCCTGAGCATGTACAATTCCAAGCACCCGCGCACATGGGATGAGAGTCTTCCCTATGTTCAACATAGCTACAACTGAGCCCTACATATCTCAACCGACTACAACCCCTTTTAGGTGGGGTTGGGATTCTAACCATTGGGCCCATGGATGTTGCAGTACCCCTTGCGACCACCCTGACCAACTCGTTCACTGCTCCAACTGAAGATAAAAAATCCACTTGGTTCATTGAGTGGATCCAACACATCTTCCAACATGTTCAAGATATTTTACAGGAGTCCAATGCCAAGTACAAGCAGCACCATGATCAACATCGAGTGCCACATAAGTTTTAGGTGGTAGACAAAGTTTGGTTGCACTTTCATAAAGAACGCCTTATAGGGCCCCATCAGAAGCTTTTCCCACTTCGTTATGGACCTTAAACCATCACCAAGGTAGTGGGTGACAATGCTTTTGAGCTCAACATTCCCCCTTTCCTTGTCCTACACCTAGTGTTCAACGTGGCTCTCCTTCGGCCATATTTCCCACCATTATTAGACACCTCAGAGATAGCAGAACAGTTGATACCAACAAAGCTCAACCCTGACTGAATGCAATAGGAATCCAATGATCAGATTGTGGATACACAATTCAAGGGCATTCGACAAAAAAGGATCCAACTTTATCAAGTTGTCAAAGCAGGGCAACTCCTACACCAAGGCAAGTGGCTCACCCGTGGCCAAATTCAATAGAAATTTCCTCATCTGATGGGGGACCTCAATGCAATGAAGACAATTGCTTCCTTAGGGGGGAGGATTGATCCATATGGATTTTGGTGGCCTCCCAACTATTCCAATTGGTTCATTTGGGCATTTTTCCAGTTTGGAAATTTTTTCCTAGTTTTCGGGTCCCCGACTTCCGAGGCCATTTTGAGGCCCGAAACAATGTTTTCAGGGCTCGCCACAATTAGATTGTAAACTTAATACTAGTATGATAGCAACATATGCGGTCCTCGGATAGAACTTTCCAACGAGATATCGTGCGCCTAAAACGGAGATCGTATGCAAAAGTTGCGACCCCGAGAAGTTGATGTACTAACTTACCCCAACGGAGCCCACATTACTTTTGGCGATTCATCTCCTAGGGTTAAGTTTTTGGATGTCTAGGGTTTTGGAATTCATGTTTATTGTAAAAAGGCCTTCAGAGCCTCATTGTACTCATATTCTTGTGAATGAGCACAACCATCACATCTATTCTCAGAGATAAGCCGCCAACATTCCAGCAAGTTTGTGTTCCACTACATTTTACAGTTTCAACATATTTCCTTATTGAATAGAAGCTAGTTTTACTATATCTCTATTATTTTGTGTTAAGCATAATATTAATCTGTTTTCATTTTGTTATGCTCATAAAATATGGAACAGTGGTATCAAAGTGGTCTACTCCTTGTCATTCTTAATGCATGTCCCCGATAAGGTCAGGGTACAAAGAATTGGGTCTCGAGCTTATTTCTCTTGAGGACAAAATCTCTCGCACACCCAAGTGACCTCTCATGGAAGGAGAAAATAAATTTGATGGGATAGAAGATTCTTTCAAAATGTTGCTCGAGGAATCCCTCATGCAACAGAGAAACAATATGATTGATAGTTTTGCACAAATCCTTCGACGGCTACCAACATACGACGCGTCTTCCTCAAGTGGAGGTGCCACCCCCTTCAAGGTACATATCAACTTTGATATTCCTATATTTGAAGGCCAAATAGACGCATATGTTATAGAAAAATGGTTGAATCTACTAGAAGGGTATTTTTCTGTCCACAACTTTTCAATTAGAGAAAAGATTACTTTTGCACTCCTCAAAGTCGTTCCCCGTGTCAAAGATTGGTGGGAAAATTTCTGTGAGAAAAAGGAAACAAAGGAACCCTTATTATTTACAGTCGTTGTCACCTAGGAGTCCTTCAAGGATGCTATTAAGGAACAATACTACTCTATCAGAAGTTATGATGACCTGTATACAAAATGGACCACACTACGACATGAAAGAGACCAAGCAGTGTCGGAGTTCACAAATATATTCAATACCTCGCGCACCAAGATGGCTATCAAATATTTTGAGCGATAGCTCATGCTCAAGTATCACGGTGGTTTTCCTATATACATCTAGGTCTAGATGGAGTTTCTAGACATCTCATCCTTGGGCGTGACCTATCAATATGCCATCAAAATCAAACATAAGCTTAAACAAAAGACACGACAATTTGGGCATGGGAACTCCTCACAGTAAAAGCAAGGAAAGGGTGGCCCCAACCTGCAAAACAAAGGACAGAGCAAATATGTACAACCTCAGGACAACCAGTCCAAGCCACAAGCAAAGGACATCAGAAAGACAAAGAGAGATATCGGGAAGTGGTGTGACTTCCATAAGAGCCCCTGGCGTAACACTATTGATTGTTGCTCAAAGAAATTGTTGGTGGCTGAGGTGATAGCCTCTAAATCATATGTGGGTTCTGACTCTGAGTCAGAACCAGAAAGGGGGATATGGATCATTGACGTGGAGCCTAGTTCCACTGTTTCTACCACCAAGCTCCAGCCTGGTGAACGAGATGAGCCAGAGGAAGGCAAGCGCCTTTTCCATTCACAGATGTGGGTGAAAGGCACCCCGATGCACTTCAACATTGATAGCGGTAGCCATAAGAACCTCATCTCAGTAGAGGTCATCAAGTGACTAGCCCTGACGACAATGCCGCACCCGCAACCCTACACCATTGGATGGCTTTGCCAAGGAAGTGATCTCTACGTCAGCGAACAGTGTCACCTGACATATGACATCAATCCCTTCAAAGACGAGGTATTGTGTGATGTTTCTGCTCTCAAAGTTTGTAATGTTCCTTTGGAACAACCTTATTTATGGAAACGTCATGTTGTATATGAGTTTAGGCCTCACAGTTTTATTATTACTTTGTGTTGGTTTTGGAGCCTGATTATCTTCCTGATTCAGAGGTCTTTGTTTTCAGTCATGTTTATACCCCATGAAGACTTTACACCCCAGAAGAATGTACACTCCTCCACGCGAGGGAGTGCAGAGGGGGGTTACCCCCTCTGCGGGGTCTAGGGGCGAAGCCCTCGAAGGAAAAATTGCCTTATAAATGTATATTGTAATTTCATTGTTAATCTAGACCGTTCATTAGAAGGTCGCAGATCTGACGGTAGAAGTTATGTTAGGGTTTTGTTTCCCTAGAAGGAAACCCCGTTTTATGAGGAAAATGTATTGCGGCTATGTACCATGGAGAGTATTGTATTCTGAGATAGGAGATTGTGAGAGAAAGAAGAGGAAGTTACAATGGGTTTGTTGTAGGTTGTATCCCTTCATTTGTTGGATAATAATAAAGGAAGGACTTGACAATTTCTATGTTGGACGTAGCCCACACTGGGTGAACCACATATATCAGTGTCTCTATTGTATTGTGTATCTTATGTGTTTTATTTCCACATTTATTTTGTTTTATTGCTTCGCGATCCTATTTTTCTAACAAGTGGTATCAGAGCGAAAGGTAACTTGCAGGAAAAGAGGGTTCCTGGTTCGAGTGGGAGCAATGGCGGAAGATGGAAAGTTTAGGGTCGAGAAATTTAACGGCCAAAACTACCAGTTATGGAAGATGCAGATGGAAGATTA
>JZKD02S0773899.1:81026-145485 GCA_000966675.3 Picea glauca | reverse complement strand
AAGTGGCTGGAGCATTTGTCAAACCAAAGGGCATGACCAACCATTCAAAAAGGCCTTCCTTTGACTTGAAGGCGGTCTTCCATACATCTGTCTGTTCTATCGGGACCTAGTGGTAACCAAACTTCATATCAATATTACTAAAGTATTTCACCCCCGTGAGTTGATCAAGGAGATCGACTATTTGGGGAATCAGGTACCGGTTTCTGACCGTGATTTTATTCAGAGTTCGGTAATCAATGTAGAGTCATCAGGTTCCATCTTTCTTTTGTACCAGCACAATTGGGCTCTCGCAAGGTGATGAGATGGGACGGATGTGCCCCTTGTGGAGTGGTTCTTGGATCTGTCGCTTGATCTCCTCATTCTCTAACAAAGAGTGGTGATAGACAGGCCCATTGGGTAGCGGTGCGTCGGGGATCAGATCGATGGGGTGCTTGACCTGATAGTGTAGAGGTACCTTGGTAGGTGAGGAGAAGATATCTGAGTATTCTTCCACGATCTTATATACTTGCTTCTGCTGTGTGGAGAGGTCGGTCACAGAGACCCTGGACATGGTTGTGATCTTTCTCTTATTCTGAGAGCAAATCACGAAGAAGACAAACTTCCACGTCTGAGAGATGACCTTCCTACATTGCTTAATAGAGATCAAATAAATAGCACTAGGTGGGACTGCCTTAGGTATCCTGTACAATTTCATTTTCAAAGTAATAATAACACTATGAGGCCTAGACTCATATACAACATGACATTTCCATAAATAAGGTTGGCTCAAAAGAACATCACAAACTTCGAGAGGAGCAACATCACACAATACCTCATCTTTGAAGGGCTTGATGTCGTATGACAGTCAGCATTGTTGGTTGATGCAGAGATCGCTTCCTTGGCAAAGCCATCCAATGGTGTAGGGTTGTGGGTGCGGCGTTGTTGGTAGGGCCAACCGCTTGACGACCTCTGCTGAGATGAGGTTTATCTAGATATCGCTATCAATGATGAAGTGCAGCGGTGTGCCTTTTACCCACATCTGTGAATGGAAGAGGTGCTCTCCTTCTTCTGGCTCGTCTGGTTCACAAGGCTGGAGCTTGGTGGTAGCAATGGTGGCACTGGGTTCCGTGTCAATGATATGTCTTCCCCTTTCTCATTCTGGATCAGATTCAGAACCCACATCTGATTCAGAGGCTTTCACTTTGGCCACCAGTGACTGCTTTGAGCAGCAGTCAATAGTGTTATGCCAAGGGCTCTTATGGAAGTCACAACACTTCCTGGTATCTTTCTTTGTCTTTCTGGTGTCCTTATTTGCTTGCGGCTTGGACTGGTTGTCCTCATACTGTCCATCTTTGATCTGTCCTTTGTTTTGTGGGTTGGGGTCACCCTTTCCTGGCTTTTGTTGTGAGGGGTTCCCAAGCCCAAATTGTTGTATCTTTTGTTTGAGCTTCTGCTTGATTTTGACGACATATCAGTAGGTCGCGCCCAAGGAAGAGATGTCCAGAAATTCCATTTCGGTTTGGCTGTATATATGCATATCATCACGATACTTGAGCACCAGATGTCACTACAAATATTTGATACCCATCTTCATGCATAAGGTATGGAAGATATTTGTGAAGTCTGACACTACTTGGTCTCTTTCTTGCCATAGTGTGGTCCATTTGGTATACAAGTCGTCATAACTTTCAACAGGGTAGTATTGTTACTTAATAGCATCCCTGAAGGATTCCCAGGTGGCCATGACTGTAAATAATGAGGGTTCCTCTGTTTCCTTTTGCTCACAGAAAGTTTCCCATCGATCTTTGACATGGGGAATGACTTTGAGGAGTGCCAAAGTAATCTTTTCTCTATTTGAAAAGTTATGGACAGAAAAATACCCTTCTAGAAGATTCAACCACTTGTCTACAACATTTGCATCTATCTAACCTTCAAATATAGGAATATCGAAGTTTATTTGTACCTTGAAGGAGGTGGCGCCTCCGCTCGAAGAAGATGCGTCACCTTTTGGTAGCCGCCGAAGGATTTGCATGAAACTATCCATCTTCTCGTGCCTTTGTTGCGTGAGGGATTCCTCAATAAACAGTTTGAAAGGATCCCATGTCCCATCATCTTTATTTTCTCCTACCATGAGAGCTCGCTTGGAAATGCGAGAGGATTTTTCCTCAAGAGAAACAAGCTCGAGACCCAACTCTTTGTACTCCGACCTCGTTGGGGACATGCATTAAGACAACAAGGAGCAGACTGCTCTGATACCACTGATCCAGATTTTATGAGCATAACGAAATGACTATAGATTATTAACATTTGCTTAACACAAAAGAACAAATATAAAGTAAAATTGGTTTTTTATTCAATAAGGAAATAAGCTGAAACTGTAAAATGCAATGGAAACAAGCTTGTTGGAATGGTAGCGACTTATCTCTGAGAAGAGATGTGATGGTTGCGCTCATTCACAAGAAGATGATTAAAATGAGGTTCTCAAGGCCTTTTTACAATAAACATGAATGCCCAAAACCCTAGACATCCAAAAACCTAACCATAGGAGATGAAGCACCAAAAGTCATGTGGGCCTCGTTTGGGTAAGTTAGTACATCAACTTCCCGAGATCGTAACTTTTGCATACGATCTCCATTTTAGGCGTATGATAGCCTGTTGGAAAGGTATCATTGAGGAGATTCATTTTAGGGGAAATATTCAAGTAAATTTGATATTGCAAACCGTTTTCCCCCAAAAAAAGCATCATTTAGGGCCTCAAAACGACTCCAGAAGTGAAAAAATGCTAAAAATAGTAAATTACCAAAATTGCTAGAAAACTATTTTGAGCCAGTTGGAAAAGGTGGGTGGCCACTGATATCCACCTGGATCAGTGAGAGTTCCATTCATCTTGCAAATAACTCAGCCTTCCATTCAAATACTAATCATATATAGTTCAGGTACCATTTCATACGATCCATCTTGGAAGATGAATATTTGAAGTTGGAAAAGATACACACTAGCCAGAATCCTGCAAACCTGTTAACTAAGGGAGTTACCAGGGAGAAACTAATTTCTTGCTCAGTTTCAGTTGGTCTTCAAGATTGAAGGTGAAGATGAGGAATTTTCCAGGTCCAAGAAGGTTCATAGTCCAACATATACAACATCTGTGGAGTTTTTGAGATCGGTCTCCAAGTGGAAGATTGTTGGTTGTGGATCCTGATTATCTTCCTGATTCAGAGGTCTTTGTTTTCAGCCGTGTTTAAACCCCATGAAAACTTTACACCCCAGAAGAATGTACACTCCTCCATGCGGGGGAGTGCAGAGGGGGTTAACCCCTCTGCGAGGTCCGGGGGCAAGTGGGCCTCGTGCGAGGGTTTGGGGGCGAAGCCCCCGAACGAAAAAATTCCTTATAAATGTATATTGTAATTTCATTGTAAATCTGGACCGTTGATTATAAGGTCGCAGATCTGAAGGTAGAAGTTATGTTAGGGTTTTTTTTCCCTATAAAGCAACCCTCTTTTACGAGGGAAATGTATTGCGACTATGTATCATGGTGAATATTGTATCCTAAGATAGGAGAGTGTGAGAGAAAGAAGAGGAAGTTACAACAAGTTTGTTGTAGGTTGTATCCCTTCATTTGTTGGATAATAATAAAGGAAGGACCTGACAATTTATGTGGTGGACGTATCCCACACTGGGTGAACCACGCATATCTGTGTCTCTATTGTATTGTGTATATTCTGTGTTTTATTTCCTCATTTATTTTATTTTATTGCTCCATGATCTTGTTTTTCTAACACTCAGACAAGAAATTGTACAGGATATTTGAGGCAGTCCCACCTAGTGCTATTTCCTTGATCTCTACCAAGCAATGAAGGAAGTTCATCTCTCAGATCGGGAAGTTTGTATTCTTCATGATTCACTCTCAGAGTGAGCGAAATATCACAACCACATCCAGGGACTCTAGGACCGACCTCTCCATACAGCAGAAGCAAGTGGATAAGGTCGTGGAAGAATACTCAGATATCTTCTCCTCACCTACCGGGGTACCTCTGCATTGTATATACAAGCCATGTATTATGGTGAGTGTCATTTAAATATTTGAGCCATTTGAGTTTGTTGCATTTAGAACTTCTTTTGATTATGTAGCGTCTGCTTGGACTTTATGATCCTTACCATATTTTACCTTGGTGATTGACATTGTGACCTAGTAAGTGGTCACTTTTAGGGATGGATTTACTACTGGGAGTTTCCCCTTAACAAGTCATTGTGCCACTCCCAACCATACTTGTCACTTTCCATACTTCATCCCATCGTCTCCTTACCTTTTGGGATTTTTGGGTATATTGACCCAAGAAGGGATTTTCCCTCATTTCATGGGAAGAAGTGGATGAAGGCCCATAGGGGAGATAGATGGAAAAAGACAAAAGCCTAATTATAAACCTTCCAGATGCTCACTGAATGATATCTTGAGAGAAATGAAATGATTCTCCTAAAAAATCAAAGACCTGCAGAAGCAAATTAACATTATATAAATGTCCCCACTTGTTGAGGTGTGTACACTCATGCAATGTCCCTTTCTTTCCTTGCATATGGAAATATGTGTACCTCTAGCTTCAAGAGGCCTTTTGGTATTGCTCCCCAAGCCAATCAATTCATCAATAAGAAGTACTCTAGGGTTTGGATTATTAATTAATTAATGGAAATAAATGGACTTGGAAAAAAGATGCACTGAAAACGAAGGTGCAACACACCCTCTTCAAAGGCACCCATAAATGAGACATTATTGTCCCTTGTATGTCATGAAACACACACCCAAAATTCTTGCCCCCATATATATCATCATGTATGCATGTCTTAGAGGGGGGTTTCCACCGATAAACACTCCTTAACCTAGGGGATGATTCACCCAATAGGTCACCTTGTCAACCGTCCCCTACCTAAACTTGGTAAGTTCCATAGGGCCTTTATGCAATTGTTTAATTTGATGAGGTGGTTTTGATGCACATGCTTAGGTGGATATTTTATTGACTTGATTTACTCATCATGATGCATTTGACTTGAGATCCTCGGAGGGCATATCCATTTGTTTTTGCAGGACCATGCTTGGTGGACAGTTTTGGAAGAACAAGCCTAGCTTGGGATTCCATGGGGGTTGAAACACACAGGTTGGATGTCAAGGACCCACACTTTGAATGATGATGACATGCCTTTATAGGCCTATATGACACCTTGGAGGATCTCACCCAACCCCTACATGCCAAACTCCTTGCTTGGAAGGGCCAAAATGTTACCTTTTGAGGGATTGACATCACCTTAGGGCTAGGTTGTGGTGGTGATGTATGTTTGATGGGAAATTTTGGGGGGAAGATATCCATGGATTATGGGAGAAAGGTTTTGTTTGAAGATAATTGGCCTTTGGAGGCCTAGCACTCCCTTCTCCAACTCAACGATTTGACCAAAAGTGCCAAACGTTGCCCAACAGGTGGTGGCGTCTTGTTTTTTATGGTTTCTTTTATGTGTAAACTATGAATTAAGTAATATTACTTTTGTAAAGGGGAAAGGTAAGGGTTTTTGACCCCTTTTATTGTGTTTCACCCTAAGTTTTATGGACAAACATGTTTTAGAACATTTTTTATAAAGAGACATCAACTCGATTTCATTTGATGATAGCTCTCCTATTGTGAGAAGATTATGGTGACTGAAATTTTCGCTATACCTGGAAATTTTTGGTATCTCTCTCTCTTGAAAATTATTTTTGGTATATCTCTTGATGAATGGATGAGATAAGGTGGTGCGCACCTCTTGGAGACACTTGTTGTTTCTTATGAATGGCTTGTCTCGATGAAACTAAGGTTTTATCTTGCAACTTTCTTGGTTTTGGTAAGGAAAATATGCATTTCTCTTCCTTATTTCATGATATTGTTGGTTAAAACCCTAGGAGGAGTATAATTGAATACACCCTCCATCAAGGTATTTTCATTTGCTAGTTTACAAGACTTTTATTGCAAGGTATCTTGGAGGAGTACAAGGGTGTACACCCTACTTGATCTACCTTGAGTTTGGTCTACATGCCTTAGGGAGTAAGAGGGTTTACACCGCTAGGGATTTTTTTGATCTATCTTGTGTATTAAAGACTCCATTCACCCAATTTTAAAAGCACTGATATGAAGTTTGCATTGGAGAAATAAATTGTTTGCCTTGGTAAACGTGATTTAGTAAGATATCGATCTTGTTCAAGTTGGAGACTTTTCGTGATGCCTTGATGTTGCTAGAGCCTCTAGGGTGTCCCACTTTGCTAGGTATTCTTGGAGCTATAACAAATTAAAATCTACAGCCATTAGGGCTGCATAAAATCATCTTATTTTCTTGACTCTAACTTGCAATTTGACCGTGGAAATTTGCTAGTAAGCCATTATTATTATTCTGCGGCTAATTCGTAAAATTTTGGTTGGATTACTTGCTTGTTTTGTGGTTAAAGGTTGTTTTTGTATAAAATCACTGCTACAACCACTTGGCTATCATAAATATATTCTAAAAATGCATCATAACAACCATCTAATACCACTAAAGTTGTGCCAAAGTGTTGACAACTTTTCTACATGTTTTATGCTTCATAGCTCAACTATTTTTTTATACTTTATGTGGTTAAATCTGTAGTAGTTAATACATTTCATTGCAGATAAATATCTTTGTTTACTGATAAAAATTAGGGACATCAAGCTTAAATTTCTTGTCCACTTAACATATTACGTGCATACTTGGCTTTTCTTGTTGTTATCACTACAAAATCATCCGCAACATTACAAACAACGGTTGAAGAAAGACATCAATGCCAACAACAATTAGTACACCTACATCACGAAAATCTATCAAAAAGGCACAAAACTATATACTTGGTTCAAAAATTAAAGTGCAAAAATTCACCAAAGGAAGCGCACACACTGTGCGGAGAATGTGTATGCTAACACAACCCTAAGAGCGCATTGTGTGCACAATGCACAAAAGGCATGACTGCCTATGAGAAAATTCACGCACTTCTCATGAACGACACATTTATGAATCTTTTCAACCCCTCAACCACTTCCAGTCCGACCCCCAACACGATTTGACAATTAGATATGAAGGAAATCTAACTTGGAGGCTGGTCAAGGGATAGGAAGTTCCCTAAAAGGCCCCTTGTTCACACTATGATCCAGTTGTATCTTTCCATGAATGGACACTATAAATATGTTCCATGGGTGTGCTATAAAAATAAGAACTTCAAGGTATTGTTATGCTGGAAGAATTCTTCTTGGAGAATCCTCTTTTCTCTTTGAATCATTCAAGCACTATAGCAAGGGCCATTCCACTCACTTCTAGAGAGGATTGGCATTATATTTCTTCACCATTGTTACTTGCAATTGCATGAAGAGAAGAGCTCTTTATTAGGGAACTAAAGATCCCTCCCAAGGAGGAAGAGGGGATTCATAAGTCTTTGCCTTTCTCTATGGTGTAGCCTATCAATATATTGTTCCATTGGTAGCTATATGATTGTCAAAAAAAAATTTATGGTTCTAGTTCTTACAAGATTCTATAACATTTATTTCTTCTTGTTTTTCTTTTCATTTCCTTGTTTCATGTGTATTTGGTTATCTAATCAACTCACAAACCTCTATCTTGTTTAGTTGACTTAACTAGGGAAGTAAGTGTTGTGTTTTTGCTCACCCATGTGACAAAACCAACACAGCAGATTGGCGACCATACTGGGGACTGCAAATTAAATTCCTCCCTATTTAAGTCTTGAGATCACTTCTTTCTAATTGTTTGGATATGCAGGTACCAAAACCGGCCTAATCCAGTCTTCTAAAGTCAAAATTCAGAGCCAAGGCAAGAGAATTTCACTTTGGAATTTCTTTCCCGACACGTGACAGGCAGTGCGCGACTTTTGAGGCACACAAACGTGCATTTTGCACACTCTGCCCTCTATGCGTGTGATAGCCTTCATAAATCCATGCATTGTGTGCATTATGTGTGCTTAGTGCGACTGTCAGAACTGTAGCCCACACATAAGTTCAATTTTTGCAAATTGTAAGGGTTTTTATGAGTGGTTTGAGGGCCCATTGCCTTCAAATTTTAATTTCCTATACTTTGTAAAGCAATCACACTTCACTTAGAGTCTTTTCTCACAAGGAAGGTTAGATAACATAAGCACATAGGGGTAAAAATAATCACAATTCTTCTCTTTGCTTTCTTGCCACATGGATGGATCATTTGGCATTTAAAATTTTGAGTTAAAGTTATTGCTTTTTCAAACACAATCAACTAATTTGGGACTAGAAATAAATTTTAACCCTCAAGTATGCTCTTCCCCCACACCCAAGTGTGATCTCGAGAATCGAAAAAGGTGGTTGAAAGGAAATTTCATCTCTTTTAAAAAATCATTAGGAGAGGACAAAATCCCCCTAGGGTACCTCTTAGTTTTAGAAATCATCTTAAATATTTGTAAGGGCCCATACATGCCCACAAGTTTTCAATGTTAGGATAGTTTCTAAAAGCTTTCTAAATCTAGACAACATTGTAGGAAAGTTTAAAAGATCAAGTAACAGGCCCATACATGCCCACATGTCTACAATCTTAGGATAGTTTCAAAATCTTTCTTAGTATAGACAACATTCTAGGGAGTTTAAAGGATCAAGTAAGGACCCATATGTCCACATTTCTAGTTCTCCAGGGCTATAAATATTTTGCAAGGTTGTACCAAAGAAACATAGTAAGCTAGGTAAGAATATTTTGCACTTTTTTTCACTTTCTTGCACACAAAGCCACTCCTCACACACATAATTTCTATTAGAATAGTGGAGGTCTAAGTAAGCTTTATTTTTAAGTACCCACAAAGTACTTCAAAGGAATTCTGAAAGATCTGACTACTTCTTTGGAAATTATCCACACCAATTTAATTCAAATGAGGTTGGTCCATGACCCCAATCTCTCATCCCACTCCATCTAAAAAAATTCTAAGAGCGCACTAAATTTCCCTCCACGGGAGGTGCCTAAAGAATGTTTTTAGTCTAGGTAGGATCTCGGGGGTAGGCATCCAAAAAAAACCCCGTTATTAGGTTCTCATATTTTGAAACAATAGAAGTTGAGGATAGGGATCCTTCAAATCCTCAAAGTCAATTGTTCCTATACCATTAGGCAGGGAGATACCTATGAAGGGTCGAAGGCCGAGGTCTGGTTGTTCTGCGCATCCCTCCTTGAGTCACCCAACTCTTGTGAGGGCATCCAACCCGTGACCCATTTTTTAGGCCGAAAATCTAAATGTTGCACTATGACCGAGGTACTTAGTGGCCAAAATTAGGATAACTACCCAGGTGGCGGTTGTGGGCTGCAATCACACCTTGGTCAAATTTTGTGTGTCTATTGGGAAATATCGCCAGCTCTTTCGGGATATGCACCCTCTACCCCTCATTATAAATGACTACTTCAACCTTCACTAGTTCCTTTTCCAGTGGATTCAGACCCCACTATCGAGTGATATTAGAAGGCCCAGTGCTAAATCGAGAGAAAAGACGATAAGTCTTTTAGGACACGAGGTTTTATTTTTGTTCCTTTTTCCCCCACGTGGAAAAAATAAACCTATCCACATGTTTGTTTATTTTACAGTTGATGTATGGTGTACAGTTGATTACACACAATTGTGAGTTATACTATTTTGTGAAGGTCAAAAATATAAAAAGCACTTGTTCATTTATTTCTCCTGTCACCATTTGCACACATTCACTTTGCTAGTCGAAACCATAGGGGAACCACAGAATCCCCGTCATTTTAGACGCTTGCAGAATCTCCCTCCTATTCTAGGAGGAGTCCCTAGTCTTGCCAACTCACTGGCTCAACCATCTCACACCCCAATGAGTGATATTGTTTTGGGATCAACGTAACTTGGTTCCACTTTGCTTGGGTCAAATACCCAAGGCAATCCATCTATTGGTTCTCCTTCACAAGGAGGAGGGAGTCAAACTTATTCTCAAGGAAGAAGTACAAATCCACCAAATCCCTCTCAAGGGACATGTCCATTACCTACACACAGGATGGTTGGGACTAATCCTCCGCCAAATCCCCCTTTTCCATACTTGGCATCCCTCAACATTCATGATTTAACCAAACTCACAAATGACCCCATTTTACATGATGCCACTTGGCCCAATATGCCTACCAAATGGCCTTCAAACATTCCAAAATTTGAGGGAAATATAGGGGAAGACCCCGCCAACCATGTTATGACCTTCCACTTATGGTGGTCTTCAAACAACATCATGGATGATTCCATCCATTTGAGGTTATTTAAAAGAAATCTCACTGGTTCATCAACCAAATGGTATGTGGACGACAAATCAGGGTCCCATGTGACCTTTGAACCATTGGCCAAGGCCTTTTTGTCCTTTTTCCAATTACCTGTTCTCCATGACACTGGTTTAAAACTTTTCTTCGAGTTCAAACAAACCATTGTTATCCATATCGCCGACCACATCCATGAATGGCATCGACGACGTAGTTTGTGTAAAGCAGAAAACACCAAAAAACAATGTCTCGATTGGATTCTTAAATCACTCGTCTTTGTGATTTCCAAGGATGTAGCATCCAATTTTTCTCAATTAGAAGAGGAGACCATTTGCAAGACTCAAAAATTCGACCTCATATATGCCTAATCAGGTTACTTGTACACAGTATTTCCTGATGCACCCAGACCCCTACCATTTGGCCAGGCCAAACCTGGGGTTTCTCACGTTGTGGATGGGTTGATTAGTTCTATGACACACCTCAAACCTTATGGCCACCAATCACCTAATTATGGTACCAATCAATATCCACAACCATATGGAGGGATGTCTTATTACCCTCCTACCACCGACCAAGAGTCCTACCCTGTGGTTCCCCCTCCACCATTGGGAGGGCACCCACTGATGCCCATGATGCATCATCTTTCTCAGTCAAGCACGACGTCACCCCCAACCCCCACATATAACCCCAATAGTGGTGGAAGTACTTCAACTTCCTACACACCATATGGATCATCTCCACAAAACAATCCATATTTTCCATTTCATGGTCCCCCCCTAGCAAGTATCTCCTCCACCAGGAAAACCATATGTCAATGTTAATTTTGTTCAACCCTCTCCCATTCAACAGGTTCATGCTTTTGAACAGTTGAATACAGAAAATACGGCCCATCAACTGAATAATTCCAAGAAGAAAGGGGAAAATTGAAACAATAACAACCCAGGACCAGGAGGAAATAACCCCCAACAAAACTGTCCTGTTGGGGGAAACCAGAATCAAGGCAACCAAAACCCCCGAGGGGGAAACCCCAAAATCTCCCCATGGACTACCTTTTATCGTGGTGTATTTCATGCGAACCATCTTGCTTACCTTACCTTCCTCTCGGACTCTGACTCTATACTGGTTCAGATAACTGCACCACCCTCTTAACGAAAGAAAGGTAGAGCTAGAGTCAAAACAAAAGGCACAACTCTGCGAGGTATGGTTAAGCCACACACAACTCGACATATAAAAATATATGGCTTGATTGTTGGTATCATCTAATGAATCTCCTGTAATGTGGTGGCTACAGATGCACTGAGAGCCAATCGTGGACCCTCGTGCCATTATCCGTCCTTTAGCTCTTCGACTGTATATTCTCCTAACACGGGCTTCGCGTCTTGGATTTTGTGGTACCATCTTGTCTCTTGGCGGCATATTCTGCACTTCTCTATCCTCCATCTTTACTCTCCTATTCTTATCATGATTATTTTTCCTACTTACTATACTAACACCCAAACTGCCCTCATTAAACTTCCTATTGGATTGTACCGCCAGTTTCCTTAACTTCCCCTTCTTGTCCAATCGTCGCATGATAATTGAATCCAAGTGGTCAGTTACTCATAATTCCTCTGGGTCCCCTGCCGGACCCATGGGACACTCGTTCCCATCGATGTGAATTTATTCCCAGTAGTTTCCACATTGATCTTGTGTTGCTAGGTGTTCACAATAAGATTTAAGTTGTCTCGTTGGCTTCCGAGTCCATGCTTCATCCAATAAATTTCCCTCCCATTTCACTCCCTCGTCGGCTAACCTGTCTGCCAACGCGTTTGCCGAACTTCTTACCCATCTAAATTCAACAGTAAACATAATCTGTAGGTGCTTCTGAATTCTTTGGAGGGTTTGAGCTAGACGCCAATGTTTTATCACATTGCCAATGTTGGATCCACACTGAAGTATTTTCACTGTCCTAATTACCAGTGTCGAGTCTCCCCCAACTATTAAATTAACATGGCCCTCTCGTATCAGGATATCCAACCCCTATTCCATCATTCTGAACTCAGTTGCATTATTTTTTGTGTTACCAATACTGACTACATAAAGGTGAATGATTTTTTGACCTCTATCTCTTATAACTCCTCCTGTGCCTACCTTTACGGGATTACCTTTGGATGCTCCATCGAAATTTAATTTCAGGAAGCCTGCCTAAGTCGAGGTCCAAAACTTGTCTTTGTTATGGATCTGCTGGTTGCAAGGAGCAAGTACGTTGAAACTCCAGTCCTTTAGCTCCAACATCTGCAAAATACTTCGATCTTGGGAAGACGATTGGTTCTTTGGAGGAGGAATGTTTCTGCTCAAAACGTTTCCCTAATCTGGTTTTTGATATAATCCACCACCTTAGTGATAGGAAGGGATTCGTTCTTGAATATTCTCCTATTTCTTTCCTTCCAACCAACCCAAATGACCATCCTCGGGGTTAAAATCTAGCTTAAATTAACCTTTTCATTTTCGCTATAATGATCCCACCAATTCCCTAGTGTTGATCTAATATCTCCCTTAACTCTATCTGTTTGTCGATACATTATAGCAACTCAGTCCCAAACCTATGTTGTGTAGGAGTAGTCAAATACTAGATGGTATGTTGTCTCCTCCTTGGATTCGCAGAGGTGGAATCTAGAGGGTCCATTCAAGCCTCTTTTAACAAGGTTTTCCCACGTCAGGATTTTTTTATGTAGGACCAGCCACATAAAAGTTTTTATCTTCATCCACTGTGGGAGGTTCCATAATCTTTCCCAAAGAGGTTCTGTGTTCCTATGGTCATGTCTCGCAATATAATAATGGGCTTCTTTCAGGGTAAATTCTCCCCCATCTTTCTCGCCCCAACGTAGTTGGTCCTCATCGTCTAAGATCTGAATATGACCCATTTTTTCTTCGAGCTCTTTCTTTGCTTGGTCTATGTTCCCGAAGACTTCTTTATTCCATTGCTTTAATTTTTTCTTTATATGTTTTAGTCTGACTTGCAATCTATACATTTTTGTTCCATGTACCTGGATGTCCTCTTTCCACCAAAGCTTGATATTCTCCTTGAAAGTTGGGTGCTCAATCCAAAAGCACTCAAAATAGAAAGGTTTGGTCTTTGGGGTTCCTTGAAGGTTTGGTTTGGTATAAATTATGGGAAGAGATCAGCATCTCTATCCAGTCTTCAGACTCCCCCTTTTTCTTAGCCAAGGTGAAAATTATATTAAAATCACCTACTAAAATCTAGTGAAGATTATTATTTCTCTCTCTGAGGTTTTCTAAGTCTGTTATCATTTTTTTCTTATCTTCTAGCAGTTGAGGTCCATATACATTGGAGCACATAACCTTGTCTGGATTCCCTATAACTTGCATAATTATTGATAAATAATTCCTTGTGGCTTCTACTGAGATCAGGTTTACTTTTTGTGGGTTGCATAGGGTGAGAATGCCCTCGACTGAATTTTGACTATCAATATCTAAAAAATTGTAATTATTCCATCTTTTCTTACTTATTTGTGCCATCCTTTTGGTTGTACATTTGGTTTCCTGAATAAAATATTATCTGGTTTTTCCATTTTTAACTTATTTTTGAGAAGATTTTGTTTCCTAGAGAGATTCAAGCCTCTTATATTCCAAGTGATAACTTTCATTTCAAACTATGAGGGGGAGAGGTAGGGAACAACTTTTTAATCTTACTAGAATTTATCAGGAGCTCTCCCATTTCCTACAGAGCCACACTGTTGGATTTTCTCCCCTTCTTCCTTTTGGATTTCTTTGGTGATTACAGTTGTTGGTTGTCACCCGACTTGATGCTCATGTTTCCTATCTCCCCATGCATGTGTTTGATTCCTCTAGATTTTAATTCCTCCATCATTAGGAAGAGATATTGAATGCAGCCCATTTGATCCGAAGGAATGTTGTCCATCCCTTGTGTTTTACATTGGTCCAGAATATTCTGTAGGTCAATCCCTTCCCTTTCCACTATGTCGCATAGATTTGGATCCTCGATTCTGACCTCACTTGGTGTCATTTCAGAATCGCCATCTCCCTCCTACATTGGTGTGTTTTTGTCTGGGTTTCTCTCTCTTGTTGAGACTTTGTAAGTATTGGTGGTGTTCTGAGATTGTTGTTTCTCCTTTTTTGTATTTTCCTCCTTCTCACCAAATTCCCTTTCCCCTTGTTTCTCCATTCTCATTTCTCCATCCTAGGTTTGGTTATGAGCCAAACCTTCAAAGTTGTTCTTTGATTCAGGTATACCAGATGTGGAGGGTTTATTCTGTCATCTATTTCCTTTAGCATTGTAGTTTGGTCGGACAAATCCTTCCTCATCCTGGGGTTTTTTTGTGTTAGCTTGCTCTAGTTTTTTGTTTAACGGGAATTCCCTGAAAAAATTCCCATGTTCATAACATCTTCCGCATCTAAACGAGATCTGTTCATAGTCTATGTTTTGGATCCATTCTTCATCCCTAAATTCTAGACATATTGCTTCCGATAGTGCACCCGAGACATCCATATCAATACAGATTCTTATGAATGAGCTATACTTTCCTTTTAAAGTTGCATCCGAATCCTTGACAAATTTTCCTGGCTTATTTCATATTTCCTTGAAGGTGGACGATAGCTAATAGTCTAGTGACAAGGAGTAAAGTCTGATCCAAACTAGAACACACTTAAAGGTCTCGTTTTCTAGGGATAAATTTTCCTTCCAGGGACTCATATACATCTCGGCTGAGGCATGAAAATAGGGCCCTCCTTCAAACACCTTGTCTCTATCTTCTAGGTTGATAAAGACAACTGTAAACAAACCTTTTGATCCTAGGTGTAGATCCACCTCCCCACTTGGTTTCCAATGATATTTTATCCAGCTTCGTAGGATTTTTTCTATGGGCCCATAATCCCATAAACTTACAGATCAGGGCATGCATCCTCATCTGATCTCTATACTCTTGAGTTTGTGAATCTTCTAGAACAACTTTTGGGATCAAAGTCGTTTTTGGTTTGCATGGATTGCTCCCTCCCAACCCATTTGGATGTGATGGGTCTGTCTTATTACCATGTGTTTCTTTGTTTTCCTCTCTTTCTTTTTCTCACCTAAAGAATCAAAAGGTTAAAAGATTAGAAACATAAGAATCAAAATCTTAAAAATAAATTCAACAAGTCAAAAAATGATGAAGAATTTTCTCACATGAGGAACCATAAACAAAGTTTGCTTTTAGAAATTAAGTTAAATAATGAGAATGAGTTGCAACCTGAAAATCTAAAGCAACTTTTCAGCGAGTATTAAACAACAGAGAAACAATGGTTGATTTAATTGAATTAGAGAAGTTTTTAAACATAAAATGACCAAATAGTGGAGAAAAAAACAAATACATATCCAATTGATATCATAATGCATGTATTGTCATAATGCATGTATTGGAAATTTATTAACAAATAAATCTCCATAAGTGTCAAAGAACAGGCATTCAAAAAACAAGACACAAGAGACAAAGATGTATTATAGTCATCCTAATTATTATACTCATTGTATTATTGAAAAAACTAGTCAAAAACAAAATCAATATAAAAAACTAAGTGACAATTTTAGTATTTTGAATGGAAGCTAGCTTAATTATAGAATTTTATCATTTCTCAAATCATAGAAATCATCGCCACACAATTTTTGAATTATGATGATCTAATCCTTTTATAATATAACAACTCTTCTCAATGCTTTATAAACGAAATATTTTATTTTTTTTTAAATAAAAAAGGGAGAGCCTGCTATATTATATTATCAAAAAACTGTGGCAAGATATACAGAGTCAAGAGTCTGAATCACCCAAAATACTGCCGGAAACTGGAAACCAGCATAGGTACATAGCAAAAGACAGTTGTAAACTAGTGACACCCGTCCTGCCCGAAGGAAACTAGGACGGGTGCCTAAAGTCTAAAAGAGCATAAAACAATAGCATAAAAACTAAAGAGCTAGAGAACATAAAAAACCTAGGTGATTGGTGACCTGTTGCCATCATCAGTCTTCCAGGTGGACCCAGTCGGGATAGCAAAAGACTGCGTGCAGAGGGGACACTTTCGCCCATGATGAGGGCGCGATGCTCCAGGTCAGCCATGTGGCCTCGAAGCTCGAACACCAGGGACAGGTGCTCCTCACCGAGGAGAAAGCCATGCAGATCACCACCCTCATCGTCGAGTGTCTTTCTCTTCGCACCATCCTTCCCTTCGCACCATCCTTCGCTTCTCTTCGCATCATCCACATCCAACGCTGCTTCCAGGTCCTGCCAGGGAACCTCTTCCACAATGCAACCAGGGAAATCGGCATCCAAACCCGAATTGGGTTTGCTTTCCCCTCTACCAGACCTCATTGTGTCGCAGGGCGCTTCCATTGTCGTCAGGTCCTCCAAGTTCGGGTCCTCCTCTACAATACAAGCCAGGTACAATTCCTCAGTGCCGTCCTCCATCTTAACAGTGTCCACAATGCTGCGGCCGGCTTCCTTTTCGGCAATGGTGGAGAGCCGAGCCTTCTCCTCCGCCCGAGCCTTCTTTCTTAGCAGTGAGGTAGCCATGACCAGATCACGTTCGAGATGCTCTTTACGACGTCGCTGCGCCTTGTGGGCATTCCAAGCAGAGCCACGGCGAGGCGTTCCTCGTTTCCTAGTCATATTGTCCTGGGGGTGAGTGAGATTGCAGAGCGCTCGCCAAGAAAAACACGAAGGCCAATTGAAAGCACAAGCAGGAGAATCCGTGCCAATGCTCCACGCAAGGATGGTGAACCAAGGCGCCAAGAGCGCAGGACTACACCACAACCTCCAAACGAGGAGCAGAGCAAAGGCCGGAGCAAAAGAAAGCGAATAACCAGACTTCGAAGACCCATAACCGCCTTTAACCTCCAAATTTCTGAGTACACCGAGCTCGTAAATGGCCGCTCGAGGGAGAAGTCCTCCCATCGCTGAACCGCTGTTATGGCTGTCCTGCATCGTTAATGCGGGTGCAATGGTGACTGCCTACAGCATTTAATCCCCGGCTAAGTGCGTAGCCTGCTGGCACTCCTCCGCCGCGTGTCACCCCATGCGGGGTTTATAAACGAGATATTATGACTCACACAAACATTTAAATATTTATAACTAAAATTTAAGTATTAAACTATGCATCCAAGGCAAATTCATATGTTTAAAGTTAAGACTTTAAACTTTAAATCTAATATATATTGAGGTAAATATTTATAATTAATTATTAATTATTAAAATGTTCTTCCATGGTAAATTCATATAAGGTTAAAAATGTTCTTCCAAAATAAATTTATATATTTAAGGTTAAAAATGTTCTTCAAACTTAAATTCATAAGGTCAAAACGTTACATTTTAAATCTAATATCTTTTGAGGTGAATATTTATAATAAAAAGTTATGTAATAAATTCACCCGAGTCAAATTTATAACTTTACATTTTAAGTTTAATTATATTTTGTAAATTCAAAATATATATAATTTAAATTTTAAACATATTAAAAAATAAAAAATTTAAATCTATGATTATAACTTTACATTTTAAATTTAACATATATTTTATAAATTCAAAATATATATTTAAATTTTAAACATATTAAAACACAAAAATATAAATTAAACAACAATGTTTTAGATCTATTGTATATGGGTCCAAATTCACTTGTTCTAAGTTAAGAGATCTATTAAAACTCAAAGTCCAAGTTCACTTGTTCTAAGTTAAAAGATTTATTAAAACTCAAAGTCATGGAATTAAAGAAAAACTCAAAATCATAAAATTCAAAATATATATTTAAATTCAAAACCATTAAGTCCAAATAAATAAAGCATTTACATGTCAAAATTGTATTATCATTTATACAAGATTAAAACGATAAGTTATTATAAAATTGTAATACTTTGAACCCCTAATATATTAAATAATGTATTATTTTTACTCTATGAAATTTATGTGGTGCGTAATTTAAGGTCAAGATTTCACCAATAATAAATATATTTTTGATTGGTAGCACTAGTTGTTAGGTTTTGCATGACATGCTTAATTATGTAAAAGCATTAATAAAAAAATGATTAGTATTATTGGTTATTATATTTTGCATGACATGTTTAATTATGTAAAAGTATCAATATAAAAATGATTAGTATCACCGGTTGTTATGTTTTGCATGACATGTTTAATTATGTAAAAGCATTAATAAAAAAAATGATTAATATTACTGGTTGTTATGTTTTGCATGATATGTTTAATTATGTAAAAACATCATTTAAAAAAATAAAAAATGATTCTTCATACATTTGAAGATATGGTAAAGTAATAAATCAGTTAAGAAAGTCAAATATCTTCATCAAAATTCAAAAAAAATATCATTGTATTGAATAGAAAATAATATTAAATTATGAGATATTTTAATTCAAATTTTTAAAAACTTATGATCGTAATCCATGGGATTTGTTGGGTTTCATAAGTATAAATAGGGATTGGAAGCATAACAGTAATTTCCACTTATTGCAAAAATATGTCATAAATAACAGATAATAATCTATAAGAAATTAAATTATAGAAGCATTGCATGCAACTAACTTGAAAACTTGCATAGAAACATTGCATTGCATGCAACCAAATTAAATTATAAAATCCATCCCACTAGCATTTGCACATTGTCTAATTCTATTGTATTGCAACAAAACGTTATAGGGGGAGACTAGTGTATTAACAAGGCAAGACCAAGCTAAACTTACTCACATCAAATGGGAAGAAAGAAGTTGAACATTAATCTTTTAATTTTACACACAAAGCATTCCCACAAATTAATTTTTTGGACCATTTTTTAAATTTATTTTATGATTGATGGATGAAATAAACACGGAATAATACCTTAAATACATTTTTTTTTATGAAAAAAAAAAGATATAATTTTTGGAAAATTTTTAGAGGAAAAGTTTTTTTTGTTTGGAAATAGTTGATGTTATTATATGTAATGAGACTATTATAGGTCCCATTTTGCTATAAATCTTATGAATCAAACATACATACTTTACACCATGTAAAAAAACATCTTATCCATATTAATTTAAAATAATAAATAAAATTGTTTATTTATATTATTTGTATTCATATTAATTTAAAATAATAAATAAAATTGTTTATATGCATTATTTGTGTTGTGCATGGCAATCACTTTATAAATAAAACTAAATTGATCTTAATTTAAATTTAAATTATTATTAAAATTAATTAAAATTAAAATTAAAAAAACATCTTATCCATATTAGTTTAAAATAATAAATAAAATTGTTTATATATATTATTTGTATTCATATTAATTTAAAATAATAAATAAAATTGTTTATATGTATTATTTGTGTTGTGCATGGCAACCACTTTATAAATAAAATTAAATTAATCTTAAATTTAAATTTATTATTAAAATTAATTAAAATTAAAATTAAATTTAAAGTTGAAATTACAGTTAAAGATATAATTTAAAATATAATTAAACTTAAGAAAAAACTTTAAACAAATAAAAATGTTTTCATGTTAAAAAAAATCATTATAAATACATTATAAATATTTATAATATATAACTCAAGAACAAAGTTTCACTAATCATATAATCATAGTAATAAGTTAATATTAATAATTGTTATATTTTCTATAACATGTTTAATTATATATACATAATAATTTATGAACCCCTCTAATATGTTAAATAATGTATTAGATTTACTATATGAAATTTATGTGGTGCATAATTCAAGGGCAATATCTCACTAGTAATAAAGAAGTTTTAGATTAGTATTACTGGTTGTTATGTTTTTCATGACATGCTAAAAGCATCAATAAAAAAATAAAAAATGATTAGTATAACTAGTTGTAATGTTTTTCATGACATGTTTAATTAAGTAAAAACATTAATTAAAAAAATAAAAAATGATTAGTATAACTAGTTGTAATGTTTTGCATGACATGTTTAATTAAGTAAAAACATTAATTAAAAAAATAAAAAATGATTATTCATACATTTGAAGATATGGTAAAGTAATAAATTAGTTGAGAAAGTTAAACATCTTCATCAAAATTCAAAACATTTATCAAAATTCAAGAAATTTATCATTGTTTTGAATAGAAAATAATATTAAATTATGACATGTTTTAATTCAAATTTTAAAAAACTTATGATAGTGTGCACAGGTAGTCGATGATAAATCTTTAATACCTTTAGTTAGTGTTGTTTCTTCAAGTTACGCCAAATCTTTATTTTTTATTACATCAATTGCATATAGAAGCTATTTTAGTGAGATTTCCAACAACTAGTTGTGATCCTATATTATACTTTTCCACCTGGAATGCCTCCGCTGAAAAAGAATTGCTTATAATTCAAATTCTTACTTTTCATCGAAATAATTTTTCAAAACTGTGACGATGCATAGGATGAAAAAATAATTTTTCAACACTGATGATGCAAGGCTTTGGGACGTCCTAGCGCATGGGAGTCGTTGGGTTTCATAAGTAGAAATAGGGATTGGAAGCCTAACATGCATTATAGAAGCATTTCATGCAACCAACTTGAAAACTTGCATAGAAGCATTGCATTGCATGCGTATTAACAAGGCAATACCAAGCTAAAACCACTGAGATCAAATGGGAAGAAAGAAGATGAGCATCGGTTACATTGAAGATCATGCAAAGCATCAAGATCACTTCAAGAAGCATGTGAAGGGCCTCTTTAAAAAGGCTCAAGAACTGACCACTCTCTGTGAAGCACAAATTTATCTTTCTATCGAAAATAAATATCACCAGAAGATTTATACCAGCCAAGAAAATGGTGTCCTTAATGTTATCAGCATAGAGGTATGTAGTCCAACCATACAAGATAGAGATCAACCAGAGTTTCCTCAAGCTCAGGTTTATGCAGAAGTTGGAGCTCCAGGTGGACCTCAAACTAAGGTTTATGTAGAAGTTGCAACTCCAGGTGGATCTGATGAGTTTTGGGTATTGCCAAATGGGTTTCTAGTTTCTCAACCGACACATGATAAGTTTACAAACATGGTTGAAGTTGTTCCCCCATCTGATAACTTTCTAGAACAAACACCCATTGCAAATGGTGATAATGGAGAGACATGTATATTTGATATTGGGGGAGATGGATCTACTTGCAATGGAGACCGCAGTAGATGAATTCAATAATATCGTTGGAGATTTTTTTCCACCACCAAGCTTGAATAAAATATCTAACTAATCTTCAAGGGGATGAGTTGTCTCGCTCAGCTTTCCCAAAATACATTTTGGGGAGGGGGGAGGTCGTAATTGGTAGTTTGCTACCAACTACCGCTCATGCATGGTGCTTGACTTATGTAGCCTCTACTAGAGCCTGCCTACGTGCCCCACCCCGCCAATACAAAAACCAAATCAAGATTTTGTTTTCATTTTTATGTTTTTGGCAGGTTATGTTTTCAAATGATGGAGGTTCATGTGCATAACGACTTTTTATTTTTCTTTGTCTTTAAATAACGACTTATTTATTTAATTCAAAATTTTAAAAACAACAAATGCCAGGTATGAACTATGATACTTTGCACGCAGGTAGTTGGGACGATGATAGCATGCATGCAGGTAGTCGATGATAGCAGAACGACTAAGGACAGAATCAAGAACCACCACTATAAGGTAAGATTTTCAATAAATCTTTAAGAACGACTGAGAACGGAATCAAGAACCACCACTGTAAGGTAAGCTTTTCAATAAATCTTTAAAAACCAACAAAGTTTCTTGAAGTTTTAAGGCCAACTGAGTTAGTGTCCTTCATTGAAAGGCTTATTTTCGTTGAAGACGTTATTCAATTTTAAGCCAAATCTTTATTTTCAAATGATGGAGGTTCAGATACATCAGGTTCAGGTACTGAGAGAACGAAATCAAGAACATATTTATTTAATTCATATTTTAAAAAACAACATATTTTACTTTCTATTTATGTAGTGTTACTTTCTATTTATTTAATTCAAAATTTAAAAAACATATGATACTGTGCATGCGTGTAGGTAGTTGATGATAGCAGAACCACTAATTGGTTAGATAGAGAACGGAATCAACAACTTTACCTTACTGCTGGTAAGGTATGTGCATACGTGTAGGTAGTTGATGACAGCACAACGATTGCTTAGTTAGATGAAGGACGAAATCAACAACTTTACCTTATTGCTTGTAAGATAAGCTTTTGCGAGAGATGTTTTTACTCTCTATACATTCCATATCATAAACTTCTTAATAAAATTATTACCTTTCATGGTATTAATGCTTTATAAGATATTATTTCTCAATTTCAATAATAAATCCATTATAATATTATTATGGTTTCTCAATTTCAATAATAAGTTTATTATAATATTATTTCTCAATTTTAATAACAAATAAGTTTATTATAATATTATTTCTCAACTTTAATAACAAGTCAACGTCAATAATAAATCCATTATAATATTATTATTTCTCAACTTCAATAATAAATACATTATAATATTATTTCGCAACTTTAATAACAAATTAATTACTTGTAAGACATTATTTTCCAACTTTGTGGTAGTGTTTTTCCAGTTGGAAGCAACAACGTATGTCACTTTGATAATATGGAAGTTTGAAGTAAGATTATCATCTTCTTCCTATGTTGAAAGAGACGACACCAATGATTTATGACCTAGCCTTGTAAAAAATAGGTTTATTAAAGGGTTTTTTTAATAAATTGTAAATTTATGGTTTTTTTTTAAGTGTGATAAAATTGTTAAGCATTAGATATATTGTTTTCATGATCTTAAGTCATTTTGTCATATTAAATTTATGTCATTTTGTTTTCATTTTGTGATAAAATTAAAAGAATATTATATTATATTAAAATGTAAGTTTTGTTATCATATGATTATTAATTTTTAAGGAAGATGTAATTGATGGTGTTTAAGAAACATTTTCTAATATTTTATCTTTTTATATTATATAGTATATTTTTTAAAGTTGGAGTTGGCTAAGAATCAAATAACTTTTTGAGTTAATCGGTGTTCAAATTGGTATTGGATTGGTATTGGTGTTGGCTCGGTAACATTTGACTGACACACAAACACAAATTTGGGGATTCGCTCCTTGTAAGTCAATGGATAAAACAAGACTCAGTCATGAGAAATTTCACCTTCCAACTTCTATTTCTTGATGTTTTGTCTTTATAGTTATCCTTCGCTCATATTTCCTTTGCACATATTTACAAGGAGAAAAGTAACATAATATATCGCTTATAAAAAGTAGAATTTCTTAATGTTTTGTCTTTATAGTCATCCTTGGCTCATATTTCCTTTGCACATATTTACAAGGAGAAAAGTAACATAATATATCGCTTATAAAAAGTAGAATTTCTTGATGTTTTGTCTTTATAGTCATCCTTCGCTCATATTTCCTTTGCACATATTTACAAGGAGAAAAGTAACATAATATATCGTTTATAAAAAGTAGAGCTAAAATTGGACAAAAGAGCCTAGAAAATCTTTGAAAATCATGAAGGACAAAATTTTGAATATATACATCACCTTTGGCTATAAAATTTTACTCACACAAATTAATCTTTTGGATCATTTTCTAAATTTATTTTATGATTGATGGATGAAACAAACATGAAATAATACCTTAAATACATTTTTTTTTTGTATGAAGAAAGAAAATTTTTGGAGAATACTTATTTTTTTTTAAAGTTGATGTTATTATATGTAATGAGACTATTATAGATCCCGACTTTATAAATCAAATATAAATACTTTACACCATGTAAAAAACCATCTTATCTATATTAGTTTAAAATAATAAATAAAATTGTTTATATGTATTATTTGTATTCATATTAGTTTAAAATAATAAATAAATTTGTTTATATCTATTATTTGTGTTTTGCATAGCAATCACTTATAAATAAAAATAAAATTAATCTTAAATTTAAAATTAAAGTTATTATTAAAATTAATTAAAACTAAAATTAAACTTAGAATTGAAATTATACTTAAAGATATAATTTAAAATATAATTAAACTTAAGAAAAAATTTTAAACACATAAAAATGTTTTCATGTTTATGTAAAAAAGATCATTATAAATACATTATAAATATTTATAATATATAACTCAAGAACAAAGTTTCCCTAATCATAATAATAAATTAATATTAGTAATTGTTATATTTTCTATAACATGTTTAACTATATGTACATAATAATTTATGAGCCCCTAAAATATGTTAAATAATGTATTAATTTTACTATATGAAATTTATGTGGTGCATAATTCAAGGTTAAGATCTCACTAGTAATAAATATATTTTAGATTAGTATCATTTGTTGTTATGTTTTGCATGACACGCTAAAAGCATCAATAAAAAAATGATTAGTATGACATGTTTAATTATGTAAAAGCATCAATTAAAAAAATAAAAAATGATTCTTCATATATTTGAAGATATGGTAAAGTAATACATCAGTTGAGAAAGTTCAACATCTTCATCAAAATTCAAAAAATTTATCAAAATTCAAGAAATTTATCATTGTTTTGAATAGAAAATAATATTAAATTATGAGATGTTTTGATTCAAATTTTAAAAAAATGTACGATACTATGTAGGTAGTCGATGATAAATCTTTAAAACCTTTAGTTTTGTTGTTTCTTGAAGTTACGCCAAATCTTTATTTTTTATTACATCAATTGCATACCGGAGCTATTTAGTGAGATTTTCAACAAGTAGTTGCGATCCTATATTATACTTTTCCACCTAGAATGCCTCCGCTGAAGAAGAATTGCTTATAAATCAAATTCTTACTTTTCATCGAAATAATTTTTCAAAGCTGTGACGATGCACAGGAGGAAAAAAAAAAATTCAACACTGATGATGCACACAAGGCTTTGGGACATCCTAGCACATGGGAGTCGTTGGGTTTCATAAGTAGAAATAGGGATTGGAAGCCTAACATGCATTATAGAAGCATTGCATGCAACCAACTTGAAAACTTGCATAGAAGCATTGCATTGCATGCAACCAAATTAAGTTATAAAATACATCCCACTAGCATTATTTGCACACTGTCTAATTCTATTGCAACAAAACGTTATAGGGAGATTGGTGTATTAACAAGAGACTAGTGTATTAACAAGGCAAGACCAAGCTAAAACTATTGACATCAAATGGGAAGAAAGAAGTTGAACATCGGTTACGTTGAAGATCGTGCAAAGTGTCAGGCTCACTTCAAGAAGCGTGTGAAGGGCCTCTTTAAAAAGGCTCAAGAACTGACCACTCTCTGTGGAGCACATATTTATCTTTCTGTGGAAGATAAAGATCACAAGAAGATTTATACCAACCAAGAAAATGGCGTCGTTAATGTTATCAACATAGAGGTATGTAGTCCAACCGTACAGGATAGAGATCAACCACAGTTTCCTCAAGCTCGGGTTTATGCAGAAGTTGCAGCTCCAGGTGGACCTCAAGCTCAGGTTTATGAAGAAGTTGCAGCTCCAGGTGGAACTCAAGCCCAGGTTTATGCAGAAGTTGCAGCTCCAGGTGGACCTCAAGCTCAGGTTTATGCAGAAATTGCAGCTCCAGGTGGACCTTAAGCTCATATTTATGCAGAATTTGCAGCTCTAGGTGGATCTGATGAGTTTTGGCTATTTCCAAATGGGTTTCTAGTTGCTCATCTGACACATGATAAGTTTACAAACATGGTTGAAGCTGCTCCCGCATCTGATAAATTTCTGGAACAAACACCCATTGCAGATGGTGATAATGGAGAGACAGGTATATTTGATATTGGGGAGATGGATCTACTTGCAATGGAGGTTGCAGTATATGAATTCAATAATATCTTTGGAGATTTCTTTCCACCACCAGGCTTGAGTTAAATATCTAAATAATCTTCAAGGAGATGAGTTGTCTCGCTCAGATTTCCCAAAATACATTTAGGGGAGGGGGGAGGTCGTAATTGGTAGTTCGCTACCAGCGACTGCTCATGCATGGTTCTTGGCTTCTGTAGCCTCTACTAGAGCCTGCCTACGTGCCCCAGAAGTTGTAGCTCCAGGTGGACCTCAAGCTCAGGTTTATGCAGAAGTTGCAGCTCCAGGTGGACCTCAAGCTCAGGTTTATGCAAAAGTTGCAACTCCAGGTGGACCTTAAGCTCATATTTATGCAGAATTTTCAGCTCCAGGTGGATCTGATGAGTTTTGGGTATTTCCAAATGGGTTTCTAGTTGCTCATATGACACATGATAAGTTTACAGACATGGTTGAAGTTGCTCCCGCATCTGATAACTTTCTGGAACAAACACCCATTACAGATGGTGATAATGGAGAGACAAGTATATTTGATATTAGGGAGATGGATGTACTTGCAATGGAGGTTGCAGTAGATGAATTCAACAATATCTTTGGAGATTTTTTTCCACCACCAGGCTTGAGTTAAATATCTAACTAATCTTCAAGGAGATGAGTTGTCTCGCTCAGATTTCCCAAAATACATTTAGGGGAGGGGGGAGGCCGTAATTGGTAGTTCGCTACCAGCGACTGCTCATGCATGGTGCTTGGCTTATGTAGCCTCTACTAGAGCCTGCCTACGTGCCCCAGAAGTTGCAGCTCCAGGTGGACCTCAAGCTCAGGTTTATGCAGAAGTTGCAGCTTCAGGTGGACCTCAAGCTCAAGTTTATGCAGAAGTTGCAGCTCCAGGTGGACCTTAAGCTCAGATTTATGCAGAATTTGCAGCTCCAGGTGGATCTGATGAGTTTTGGGTATTTCCAAATGGGTTTCTAGTTGCTCATCTGACACATGATAAGTTTACAGACATGGTTGAAGTTGTTCCCACATCTGATAACTTTCTGGAACAAACACCCATTGCAGATGGTGATAATGGAGAGACAGGTATATTTGATATTGGGGAGATGGATCTACTTGCAATGGAGGTTGCAGTAGATGAATTCAATAATATCTTTGGAGATTTTTTTCCACCACCAAGCTTGAGTTAAATATCTAACTAATCTTCAAGGAGATGAGTCTCAGATTTCCAAAAATACATTTAGGGGAGGGGGGAGGTCGTAATTGGTAGTTCTCTACCAGCGACTGCTCATGCATGGTGCTTGGCTTTTGTAGCCTCTACTAGAGCCTGCCTACGTGCCCCAGAAGTTGCAGCTCCAGGTGGACCTCAAGCTCAGGTTTATGCAAAAGTTGTAGCTTCAGGTGGACCTCAAGCTCAGGTTTATGCAGAAGTTGCAGCTCCAGGTGGACCTTAAGCTCAGATTTATGCAGAATTTGTAGCTCTAGGTGGATCTGATGAGTTTTGGGTATTTCCAAATGGGTTTCTAGTTTCTCATTTGACACATGATAAGTTTACAGACATGGTTGAAGTTGCTCCCGCATCTGATAAATTTCAGGAACAAACACCCATTGCAGATGGTGATAATGGAGAGACAAGTATATTTGATATTGGGGAGATGGATCTACTTGCAATGGAGGTTGCAGTAGATGAATTCAATAATATCTTTGGAGATTTTTTTCCACCACCAGGCTTGAGTTAAATATCTAACTAATCTTCAAGGAGATGAGTTGTCTCGCTCAGATTTCCCAAAATACATTTAGGGGAGGGGGGAGGCCGTAATTGGTAGTTCGCTACCAGTGACTGCTCATGCATGGTGCTTGGCTTTTGTAGCCTCTACTAGAGCCTGCCTACGTGCCCCACCCCGCCAATACAAAAACCAAATCAAGATTTTGTTTTCCTTTTTATGTTTTTGGCAGGTTTTGTTTTCAAATGATGGAGGTTCAGGTGCATAACGACTTTTTATTTTTCTCTGTCTTTAAATAACGACTTATTTATTTAATTCAAAATTTTAAAAACAACAAATACCAGGTATGAAATATGATACTATGCACGCAGGTAGTTGGGACAATGATAACATGCGTGCAGGTAGTCGATGATAGCAAAACGATTGAGGACAGAATCAAGAACCACCACTGTAAGGTAAGATTTTCAATAAATATTTAAGAATGACTAAGGACGAAATCAAGAACCACCACTGTAAAGTAATCTTTTCAATAAATCTTTAAGAACCAACAGAGTTTCTTGAAGTTTCAAGGCCAACAGAGTTAGTGTTTTTCATTGAAAGGCTTATTTTCATTGAAGACGTTATTTAGTTTTAGGCCAAATCTTTATTTTCAAATGATGGAGGTTCAAGTACATCAGGTTCAGGTTCAGGTACAGACATAACGAAATCAAAAAATTTACCTTACTGCTTGTAAGGTAAGCTTTTGCGAGAGTTGTTTTTTGTAACACTCTTTCGGTTTAAACTGCGACGCTCTGATACCAAACTGTAATGCCCCATTTCCCCAGACCGGGCAGGCCCTACTTCGCGGAATAACAATCTCATGCTTAATTATATATATATATATATATATATATATATATATATATATATATATATGACATGCATTTAAGCAAATGAAACACACTTAAACTCATAGTAAGCATAAGAATTACTGCTATTATAAATAATCAATGGTTTTTACATTAATTCATATGCACAGCAGAATACATGATAATTATAAATACACAAACATGCAGAAACGTAATTAAAAGCACCATATGGTACTTATCTTTGAAACGGTGGTAATTCCACCAACCAGGTGTAGACCTTCCACGAACCTCCCAGCCTTAGACCGCGCTGCTCATCAAGCTCAACAGTAGGTCACCTCCGAGTTGGGACTAATCTCCACCCCAAGCAAAGGAATCATAGGCTAGGTTGAGGTTATAGGGAAAACACACGGTCACAAGGAAGCAATTCTCTCCCAGAAACCACTCATACTCACTGCCCACAGACTCTCCTTCCCCACATGTATGTTCCACCCAAGGAGTATACACCTTCTCTGTCACCTAGACAATCCTTCGGCTACTAACCTCCCTTGCCTTGGGCTTCAACAACAGACCGGACCGGAAGTCTCCGAGCTCTGTGGCAACTACAGGGTTCCTTCCAGAAGTTCTCTCCTTCCTCTACGCACTCTCTCACCTGGAGAGAGTCGCTCACAGGCCAAGCAACCTATTCTTCCAACTTCAATCACCTCTCTCACCTGAAGAGAGTGTTGTACAAACTGGCCAACAAGCCACACGCAGTCCAGCACTGCGTGACCACAACAGCCAATGGGGAAAATAGACACGGGCTATCCAAACAGGCTCAACAATGATAGGATGGTCTCACGGTTATGGATTTGGGACAGAGATTCCACACACAGGCTCAATCTGTTCAGACAGAGGATGTCTCGTCTTTCTAGAAATCAACACAGACTTTTCCCCCCAGTTTCAGAATTGCACGAGGTCTTTTGTAGAGATCGGACCGGAACACGTTCAGGCAGTCGAGGGTTGAATGGAGGAGGAACCCCCAACATGGCTCATCTCAGCCATTTTATTTGCATGCACCTTGGTTGACACTTGTCACCCATGCAACTGCATGCGTTCCTTCAGCATGTGTTCCTTCCATTTGGAAGTTGCTTGTCCTTCCAAAAAGAACTTAGGATAAAACATATTATTCACATGTTCTTTTGGAATAATATTAAAATATTATTCCCAAGGACTTAAGCCCTTAGGCTTAGCCCCTAGGCTCCACACTTAGCCCCTTTTCTCACCTTCCAGCCCCTAATCTCTTGCCCACTCTGTGGAAGCTTAGTCCCCCATCACTCATTCATCGTGTCGGCCTGCACGCGACAGTGTTTATATTTTTATTAATGTTCGATACATGTACAAAATTAGGCCCTTGGCCTTCAACACTTAGGCTCTCTGGCCTAACAATCACATAAGCCCATGAGCTTATATAAACTCAGCTCACCAACCTATAAAACATATTTACAATTCATTTCATAAACAGATTTACAATAGGGCTCGGCCTTGGGGACATTGCAATCCCCCTCCCCTTATTTATGCATTGTCCTCAGTGCAACTTCACATTGCCTCTGCAAGATTTTCAAAATTTTCAAAAAGATGTGGGTACTCTGCCCGCATAACATCTTCATGCTCCCATGTCATGTCCTGAGGACCGTACCAGGTCCACTGGACCTTTACAAGCTATATGGCTCGATTCTGGAGCTATTTTCTTTTCCTGTCCAATATGCACATAGGATGGACTTGCAGGACACCTTTTGGTTCCACCTGAATCACATTCCAATCAATAACATGATTAACATCAGGTATATATTTCTTAAGCAGTGAAACATGAAACACATTATGTACAGTCATGGATGCAGGTAATACAAGCATGTATGCAACTAGCCCAATCCTTTCCAGAATTTCAAAAGGCCCACAAAATCTTGCTGCCAACTTGGCGCAACTTCCCAGCTTCAGGGAACTCCTGTTAGTTTTCACTTTCAAGAAAACATGATCACCCACTTTGAATTCTCTATGGATTCTGTTCTTATCAACATAACTTTTCTGCCTGTCTTGGGCAGCTTTCAAATTCTAGTTAATTCTTATCATTTGGTCTTCTATCTCTTTGAGCAACTCAGGCCCAACTACTACTCTATCAGCTGGATTATCCTAGCTCACTGGAGTGTTGCACTTTCTTCCATAAAGTGCTTCAAATGGGCTCATCTTCAATGATGCATGATACCCATTATTGTAGGTGAATTCTACCAAATGCAGGTAGTCTTCCCATCTTGATGGTTTGTCCATCACGTACATTCTCAGCATGTCCTCTATTACTCTATTCACCCTCTCTGTCTGTCCATCAGACTCAGGATGATATGCTATACTAAAATTCAGATTCGTTCTGAATCCTTTGAACAGTCCCTTCCAAAAAATCGAGGTGAATTTCAGGTCCCTATCAGACACAATCGTCTTAGGAATTCCGTGCAAGCATGCCACTTCTTTTAAGAAGATATCAACAACATCTGCTGCCTTGTGAGTGGTTTTTAGTGGAATAAATTGGGTAGCTTTTGTAATCTTGCCACCACCACCATGATCGAATCATGTTGCTTGCTTTTTCTGGGTAATCCTATAATAAAATCCATCGTCACCACTTCCCACTTCCACTCAGGAATGGGTAAAGGCTACACCAACCCTGCTGGGTGCTTATGCTCAGCCTTAACTTTCTGGCACTCCATACATCTGGCGATGTATTCAGCGATCTCTCTCTTCATACCCAGCCAAAAATAATGGCTCTTGACTGTTTCCATAGTCTTCTGATATCCTGGATGTCTAGCATAAGTCACGTTATGCATTTCTTTTAGAATCGCAAGTCTCAAATCCTGGACATTGGGTACATACACTCTGTTTTTGTACAAAAGTATTCCATCAGCTCCCAAGGTGTAACTTTCCTCTTTCTATGGTCTCTCACGTTGTTGTAGCTTTGCTACCAAGTCTCTGTACTGCAAATCGACACTTGCAGCTTCCAAAATTCTATCCTTAATATCCATCATGTACATGCTAATGGTTGTAGCATGCAATTCATGCACCTTTCTGTTGAGTGCATCAACCACCTTGTTTTCCTTCCCTTTGATATGCTTGATATCAAAGTCGTATTCGCACAGAAAATCCAGCCACCTACTTTGCCTAGAATTTACAGTCGGCTGATCAAACAAATATTTCAAACCGTTGTGGTATGTTCTCAATTCAAATCTTCTTCCCCTGAGGTAATGTCTCCATTTCCTCAAAGTGTAGACGATTGCTTCCAGCTCCAAATCGTGAGTGGCATAATTCTTTTCATGCTCTTTCAGTTTTCTGGACTCATAACAGACTACAAATCCATCTTGGCTGAGAACTCCTCCCAACCCTTCCTTACACGCACCTGTGCACACCACGAAATCCATATTTGGATCTGCAATCCTCAAGATTGGAGCACTAGTTAACAGCTACTTCAATCGCTTGAAACTCTTCTCACACTCTTCAGTCCACTGAAACTTTTTATCCTTCCTTTGCAAGTGATAGGATGAGCTATCTTTGAGAACCCTGTTATAAACCTTCTATAGTAACCCGCCAGACCCATAAAGGATCTGACTTCTGCCACATTCCTTGGCACTGACCATTCTCAGATGGCCTCAACCTTCTCAGGATCCACAGCGATCCCTTCTTCTGAAATAATGTGCCCCAAGTAATGGATCTGTCTTTGACAAAATGAGCATTTGCTCAACTTGTCATACAGCTGGTGTTTTCTCAACACTTGCAGCACCAGTCTCAGGTGTTGTTCATGCTCTTCCTCTGACTTGGAATACACCAAGATGTCATCCAGGAAGACTATAACAAACTTGTCTAAATAGTCCCTGAATACACCATTCATCAAGCACATAAAAACAACAGGTGCATTTGACAGTCCAAACGGCACCACTGTGAACTCGTAATGATCGTACCTTGTTCTAAAGGAGGTCTTGCTGATATCCTCCTCCTTTATTCTTACCTGGTGATATCTTGATCTGAGATCTATCTTCGAAAATATTTTTGCACCCTTCAACTGATCGAAAAGATCATCGATCCTCAGCAGAGGATACTTGTTCTTGACAGTTACCTTGTTCAACTGTTGGAAATCAATGCACAGCCTCAACGTCCCATCCTTCTTCTTCACGAACAAGACCGGGGCACCCCAAGGTGACACGCTGGGGTGAATGTACCCCTTCTTTAGAATCTCTTCAAGCTGTAATTGCAACTCTTTCAGCTCTGGCATACTCATTCTATAAGGAGCTTTCAAAAATGGAGCTGCTCCAGGCATCAAATTTATAGAAAAAACGATGTCTCTCTTTAGAGGTAGTCCAGGTACCTCCTGAAATACGTCCTTGAACTCTGTGAGTACCTCATGGTCTCCAATATTTGAGACTTCATCTCTGGATTCTTCCTCCACACAGGTTGAAAATAAATGACAGCCTTTCCTATAACACTTCTTCAACTGCATGGCTGAGATTTCTCTAACAGCCATAGCTCTGGGAATTCCTTCGACTGTTTTCCAATTTCCCTCCTCATCCAGGCATGTAAACCTCTTGTTATGATAGTCTAGGAGGGCATGGTGCTGGTCCAACCAGTCCATCCCAATTAAGAAGTCGTAAGAGCCTAAAGGTAGAACATTCAATTCATCCTTCGTGCTCAATCCATTCATGTCTACTGAACAAGATTTAACCAATTCAATGACCTTCCTCTTGGTTCCTATAGCCAACTACACTAACCAAGACTTTTCATGTTTGCTTCTTGATAAATGCAAACTTTCCACCACCCTAGGATCTACATAACTATGGCTAGCCCCTGAATCGATTAAAATAATAAATGGTCGGTTGTTAATCATACCTTCCACTTCAATCATGTGTGATTGAAATTCTGCCTGCTTGTTGTCCAAGGCTGCGTAGATCCTTGGCATCCTGCTGCCCATATCCTCCACTCTTTCAGCTTGCTGAACATTGTGGACGGTTCTCGCTTTATATTTTATGTGGGGGCAGTCTCTGTACCTATGGTTCCCTTTACAGCCCCAACACTCCATAGGTGGCGGTCTGGGCATTTGCTCACCCACTTCAGCCTTCCTGGGCTCTCTAAAAGATGGTTGTCCCTGAGGACTATTTCTGAAAAAGAGAGGCTTGTTTCCCTTCTACCTCTGCTCTTTCCTGAACTTCTTCTGATCATCCCAAGCCTTCTGAAAAGTAGGCCTTTCTCTTTGTTGTTCATATAAGCATTTAGCCCTTCTTATTGTTTCTTCCATAGTCTTAGGATCATCATACTAAATCTTGTCACCAATGGAAGGTGGCAGTCCACTCAGATATCTCTGAATCTTGACAACCTCATCTTTGATGAATGAAACATACTTCAGTAGTTCCAAAAAAATTTGTTCGTATTCATCAATGGTCATGTTGCCCAATTTGAGTTCGAATAACTCCTTCATATTTCTGTCATAGTATCTTTTAGTCAGGTATTTCTTCTCGAAATATCCCTTGAACTCCTTCCAAGTGACATCTTTCTCTCTGATGTGTTGCACCTGCACAAACTGATCCCACCACATGGATGCTTTTCCCTTTAGTTGATACATCACAATTCTTCCTTCTGCATGAGGGGAATAATTATGCAGTTGGAAATATTTCCTCATGCCAAGCAACCAGGTTTCGGCATATTCCTCCTTCTTATGTTCTCCATCGAACGTTGGAGGCTTGATCTTGTCCATTTCTCCTTTCAATTCATCCATCCCAGATCTTCAGTTTTTTCTGGTAGGGGATGGGCTTGAACGACTATGCGCTTCCCTGCTGGAATGCTTTGGGGAGCGACGATGATGTATACTACCACTCCTCGATATTCTTCTTCTCTCAGGGGTCCTGCGACTCTCTGTCTTTTCTTGAGCCACTCCCCTTCTCCAACTTCCTTTCTATTCTTTCTAGGCTCTTCAACATTTTTAAGTTGAATTCTCCCTACTGATCCCTGACCCTCATGAGCTTACGGCTATCAGCTCAGTGAGCCTGGGCATCTTTCTGCAATCTTTCAATGAGTTTCATCATATGTCCTTCCTTATCCATCTCTTTTCCATGCCCATTAGAGTTTGATCCTTCAACTCCCAAGTTGACATCCCTTCCTACCCTTTTGTCCTCTGTTTCGGAGGCAATCTGTACCTCTTCCATTTGTATACTCGGCTATCCTGACACCCATTAAACTCTACACACACAACGTGAAATCAACCGGAGTTTGTCAGGCCTTATCCCTTAATAAAACCCACAACATTCATAAACCAACGTGAATAAGAAAACGTTTCAAATTCACTAAGTTTTATGAGATTTAATTGGCTCTATAATTTTCGGGACTTCGGAACTTCTGGTTTCGGGGCTTTGGTCCACAAGACTTTCACACTCGCTTTCCTCTCCAACTCCCAATCTTTGTTGCTTCAATCCCCAAATTCTGAAAATTCGGTTTCCTTACTCTCCGGGCCCACATCACAACTGTTGCCCTTAAAATCTGCTACGATTCTTCCGTCTCTGAAGATTTCGAGACTTTGGGACTTCGAGTTTCGGGGTTTTGGTCCACGAGACTTCTAGACTTGCTTTCCTTTCCAACCCTCGACTTCCAAAATCCTGATTTACTTTACCCTCCAGGCCCACAGCACAACTGTAGCTCTTAACCATGGTGGCGTGTGGTACGTTCAGGAGGGTCCACGTCACCCTTGGTGACGTCATCGGGTCCCACCATTCTCGCTTGTCTTCTCGACTCACTGGCATGTGGTACACACCCATGTGTCCACATCCATTCCAAGGAAATCCAACGGTTAGACTTCTCTCAGATCTATGGCGCAGATCTTTTTGGCGTTTCATGGTTTCAGGCATCGGGAGTTCATGCATCCACACATCTCAAACTTTTGTTTGCCAAAATCCTGAAATTACTATCTACCCTTCCACTTGATCCAATGGTCAAGTTCCTCTCTTACGATCTACGGTGTAGATCGTTTTAGAATTTCGAGTCTCGCTATTTCGCGACTTGCAAAAACAAGGTTCTTCCCCTTTGGTTTCCCGAGTGTCGAAGCATCGTCTGGAAACCACGTGTCCCCCCCGATGGACAGTCCCGATGAATTCAGGGTTTCACGTATCGTGATTTCCACGTTCCTATGCAACTCCAAAGGGTTTTTAAACCCTGCACACGTTTTCCAGATCTGACGGTCACGAGGGTTCTCCTTTCCCCCGAATAGATCCTATGGCTCCAACACTTCTGGTGTGGAGTCCTCTCTCCCTGTCGCCAGATACCACATCGATTGTGGTTTCATAACACCGCTACACCTCTTGAGCTTGGTAACACGGTCAAGTAACTCCTTGAAACTCAGGAGCTTTCAAAGGTCTGAAATTGGTCCTCCAGACACAATTTCTCCTCAAACCCTCGGTCCAAAGACCACTTAACTGGCCCATCTAGGCTCAGCGTCGAAACCTTGGCTCTGATACCATACTGTAACACTCTTTCGGTTTAAACTACGACGCTTTGATACCAAACTATAATGCCCCCTTTCCCCAAACCGGGCAGGCGCTACTTCACAGAATAACAATCTCATGCTTAATTATATATCTATATATATGACATGCATTTAAGAAAATGAAACACACTTAAACTCAGAGTAAGCATAAGAATTACTGCTATTATAAATAATCAATTGTTTTTACATTAATTCATATGCACAACAGAATACATGATAATTATAAATACATAGACATGCAGAAACGTAATAAAAAACACCATCTGGTACTTATCTTTGAAACGGTGGTAATTCCACCATCCAAGTGCAGGCCTTCCACGAACCTCCCAGCCTTAGATCGCGCTGCTCATCAAGCTCAGTAGTAGGTCACCCCCGAGCTGGGACTAAGCTCCACCCCAAGGCAAGGAATCCTAGGCTAGGCTGAGGTTACACGGAAAACACGCGGTCACAAGGAAGGAATTCTCTCCCAGGAACCACTCATACTCACTGCCCACGGACTCTCCTTCCCCACATGTTTGTTCCACCCCAGGAGTATACACCTTCTCTATCACCTAGACAGTCCTTCGGCTGCTAACTTCCCTTGCCTTGGGTTTCAGCAACAAACCGGACCAAAAGTCTCTGAGCTCTGTGGTAGCTACAAGGTTCCTTCTAGGAGTTCTCTCCTTCCTCTGCACACTCCCTCACCTGGAGAGAGTCGCTCACAGGCCAAGCAACCTATTCTTCCAACTTCAATCACCTCTCTCACCTGGAGAGAGTGTTGTACAAACTGGCCAACAAGCCACACGCATTCCAACACTGTGTGGCCACAACAACCAACGAGGAAAATAGACACGGGATTTCCAAACAGGCTCAACAATGACAAGATGGTCTCACGGTTATGGATTTGGGACAAAGATTCCACACACAAGCTCAATCTGTTCAGATAGAGGATGTCTCGGCTTTCCAGAAATCAACACAGACTTTTCCCCCCGGTTTCAGAATTGCACGAGGTCTCTTGCAGAGATCGAACCAGTTCACGTTCAGGCAGTCGAAGGTCGAACGGAGGAGGAACCCCCAACATGGCTCATATCAGCCATTTTATTTGCATGCGCCTGGGTTGACACTTATCACCCATGTAACTGCATGCGTTCCTTCAGCTTGTGTTCCTTCCATTTGGAAGTTGCTTGTCCTTCCAAAAAGAACTTAGGATAAAACATATTATTCACATGTTCTTTTGGAATAATATTAAAATATTATTCCCAAGGACTTAAGCTCTTAGGCTTAGCCCCTAGGCTCCACACTTAGCCCCTTTTCCCACCTTCCAGCCCCTAATCCCTTGCCCACTCTGTGGAAGCTTAGTCACTCATCACTCATTCATCGTGTCGGCCTGCACGCGGTGATGTTTATATTTTTATTAATGTTCTGCAGGGATACATGTACAAAATCAGGCTCTTGGCCTTCAACACTTAGGCTCTCTGGCCTAACAATCACATAAGACCACTAACTTATATAAACTCGGCTCACCAGCCTATAAAACATATTTACAATTCATTTCATAAACATATTTACAATAGGGCTCGGCCTTGGGGACATTACATTTTTACTCTCTGTACGTTCCATATCATAAAATTCTTAATGAAATTATTACCTTTCATGGTATTAATGCTTTATAAGATATTATTTCTCAATTTCAATAATAAATCCATTATAATATTATTATTTATCAACTATATTATAATATTATTTCTCAACTTTAATAACAAGTCAACTTCAATAATAAATCCATTATAATATTACTATTTCTCAACTTCAATAATAAGTACATTATGCCCGCAGGGGTGTAGACCGATTGGCAAGTGCCATGTAAAGGAAAGGAAATATGTAAAGGAGGTCTCAAGTTCGATTCTCACCCTGATTTATCCGGAGGCATCCTTGCAGGCAGTGCGATTCTCCCTAGGGGTTATAAGGCAGCCGATAGGATTCAACCTCGTGTCACGCAAGTACGATACTGCCGTGTTACCGATTCCCCTAGTTACAAAAAAAAAAGTACATTATAATATTATTTCTCAACTTTAATAACAAGTCAATTACTTATAAGACATTATTTTCCAACTTTCTGGTAGTGTTTTTCCATTTTGAAGCAACAACGTATGTCACTTTGATAATATTGAAGTTTGAAGCAAGATTATCATCTTCTTCCTATGTTGAAAGAGATGACATCAATGATTTGTGACCTAGCCTTGTAAAAAATTAGGTTTATTAGAGGATTTTCTTAATAAATTGTAAATTTATGTTTTTTTGAAAGTGTAATAAAATTGTTAATCATTAGATACATTGTTTTAATGATCTTAGATGTTACAATAAAGGGGACTATTGTAATTTTTATTTGGCCATATTTTTTCCACATCTTTCACAAGTGCAAATTAAGGGAGAATTGTGATGCATATTTCCTTGCTCAATTAAGTTGTTGTCCAAGTAAACATCAAGTAGGATGTTAGTGAATCATTACTTGAGCATAACACCCTTGTGTTTTTTTTGCTAAAAACCTTTATTTTATTTTGTTCCATACTAATTATGTGTTTTTATGAATGTGCATTGATCAATGTGAAAATGATATATATGTGAAACAATGGAAATATGTCCATCTTAATCCAAAGGGGCCACATCCAATTATTACATGGCAAGAGATGCACATTGTTACCCCATCTCTCACCTAGTGGTAACTAGAGGAGATCATGTCTCATGGCCCACAATAAATTAGACAATGATCCCGAAGATGATTGTTAGCATTCTCCACACTAGACCCTCATATGCCTCCCACCCCATCCAACTCATTTCATCTCATTTGATCAGCATGGTTCATTCAATGATGGTGTTCTAGCACACATGAGGTAATCTTAGTCATTGTTTCATATAAAGTGTCATATTTAATGCATTAGGAATATAAGTGAATATCATTGAGTTGAAGTCAGATAATGAATCACGACTGTTGGAAATTTATGATGTTTTCCTTCTTTCACCTTGGTGGTTATCATGGGTGTCCTAGTCTAGTGTTTTCACTCTTAGGGAAAAGGGGTACTAATAGGAGGCCTTGATAGGGGTAATGTACCACTCTCTTTCATTCTTAACACTTTACATCATGATTCCTTATGTTGTCCTACCTTATGATAATGGTTGTTACATGTACGCAAAAAAGGCTTGTGTTTCACTTTCCTATGAGAAGAAGGGATAGAATGTCAAGGTTGATGCAACTATTAACGAATAAAAAGAAAGAAGAAATAATGGGATAGTCAATGACCAAATCAAAATCCAAAGGTCATCTTGAGCTCTTCCCCCTAACTATGAGGCAGTCTCCCCTAGTCCTAATGCATATCAATTAAAAGGACTTAATCCCAACAAGAAAAATATTGTATGTTTGAAACCTAAAAAGATAAATTGCAATGCAATAAAAGAACATAAAAATGCAAGAAGGGGTTTGGAATACACACATTGTTATCACATGAAGTTGTCATGGGTCAAATTTCTCCGTAAGTTTTTAATTTTTTATCCATTAGTCTTTTTAAGTTTTTTTTTTATTTGCTCCTTATGGTTTTCTTAGGTTAACTCAAAATAAATGAAAGATTGGAGGTTGGCCCATACATTTGACCCACACCCTTGGTTCATTTCCTATGGTTTATACCCTTGGTTCATCACATGATTTGACAAGCTATCACTATCATCCCCATGACACCACTAGCCTGACATGTCACTACCTCCATTTATGCGCTTGAACCTCTCCACTCTATCCCTTTACCCATTAGGGAGTCAAATCAAATTCCTTCTAGTACACTGCCAACTCATCAAGAGTTTTCGTAGCGCATCTTTAGTACACCCCTCCTCTTTATCATCATTGCATTTATGAAGCTGGTGTCATGTCATATCATTATTTGCAACATCCATGATTTTAAAAGGGAATAATTGAGAGTTGGTCATTAAAGCTTTCTAATTATTTGTCAAAGTTTGAATTATGGTCCTAGCTCGGCGTTACGGAAACTCCTAGTCTAGACAACGCTGTGGATTATGCTACATACCAGCTGACAGAAGTGAATTGAAGATTAGGATGGTTCCAGGCGACTTCATGCTTTCTGAATCTTATCTACAGTCAAGCTACGGTGTCTAGGTACTCCTTGAGTCATCTGAGCTCTATTGAAGGTCATTTAAGGCTCTGCTAAATTTTCGTAGCACCTGGCGCTACGAATTGTGGTCTCCTTTACCTATCGGACCCTTTACCTCTGTTATCACGAAATTTTTAGCTATCTGCAGTATTGTCAGCCTCCTCCACTGGAATTGAATAAACTTTTCTATCAGAGCTATCGTGCCTATTTATTTCTTGTCCCTTGTTGTCTACGCTACAAAAACTGCTACGAATTGCGCTATAGATCCCATGTTCCAACACTGTGAATTGTGCATCAACCTAGTATCATCATCCTCTACTCACATATCCTGCATCAACTCTTTTCCTTCACGGTGTCATTTGATATTTTTACTTCAAAATCTGTTTACATTGAAAAGTTTAGGAGCCTTTGCTTTTAAAATGATGATGACCTTGCATGGTGGTTTTATGTTAGCTTAAAAAACCTTGACAATGCTGCCTCCTTGCATATATTTTCTCTGAAGGACCTTTCTTCCTTTTCTTAAGCCATCAAATTAATCTCTCACTAGTTTAGAAGTCAATTGAAGGAAAATCCTAAAGCCTTAAAAAAATACCATCATTCAAACCCTAAAGACTTTTGTCCTTGCTTAGTGTCCCATACCTCTCATATCATTGTAGTGTTTTGTCTCATGTTTATAGCAAATGGATACACCTCAACAAAAGAAGTCTCACAAGGGTGGGAGTGTAGTCAGGATTGATCCTTCTGATATGCACTTGTTTGATGTTGAACCTCTGATCAGATAGGTGTTCCAGAGGGTTGGCTGCCTAAATTTCTGTTAGAATATGCAGAGGAGACACCTTGAGGTAACCAGGGAGTTTTCCTTAAACTTTGATGGCACTAAGGCCAAGGTGGGAACCCTTGAGATGAAGGTATCTGAGGAAACCATTGTAGTAGCCATTGAGATACCCAACACTGGTGAAATGTGGTTCAAATCTATGACTCTTATTGCAGCCTTTTCTAAATATTTCCTCAAAGCAGAACATCAGGGAGACAAGTTGTCTAAGGGAGTGCCTAAGAGCCACTTGGTTGAGGGTTTTGACAAGATCTTGAAAGTCATCCAGAGATATTTTACCTATGAGGGAAGATTCAATATGATCTACCAGAATCACACTAGGCTTTTCCTGCACTTCACAGGCAAGGACTTAATGAACATCCCTTTTTATCTGTTTAGGAGTATGGGAAAAATGGATTATAGGGTCCAAGCCAAGTCGAAGGATGTGGACACCAGTGTTTTCCACTCAAGGCTGATCAGGATGCTTGTAATGGAGGAATTGAAGAAAAGAAACATGGCTTGGGAGCAATTCATTGCCTCTGTCAATCTACAACTAGATGTAACCCCTACTCCTCAATCCAAGGTGTAGAGCCCTTTTTCAACTTGTAGTGTTGCCCACACATAAACAAGAAAAAAGAGAAAGGGAAAACACATTGCCAAAGATAAAGAAGTTCCTAAAGAAGTTGAAGAAGAATAAAGGGGAGCCCATCATTCTCCAAAAATGGAACTCTCACCTCAGCCTGCACCTGAACTAGATGAAGTTCCCTCAGTCAAAACCATAGCCAAAAAGGGGATAAATTTACACTTTCCTTCACCTATTGCAGTAGTTGAGACTAGAGCTAGGAGGCCCTTCACTAGATCATTGGACCATAAGGAAAATGTTGAACCATAAGTCATAACCAAAGCTCATGTCCAAAAGAAAGATAAGGGTAAAGGTGAAAATGTTGGGAAGCCTGCTGAAATCATAGACATCACCACTCCCCCTAATAACCCCACCTTCAAGAGACTGATCAGACAACTCAGAGATGCAATAAAGGAAATTTTCCACTTTAAGGGAGAAGGATTGGATGAGAGGAGAAATATGGGGGATCTCATGGATATGTATAAGGAAACTCTTGAGCTAGCTAAGTTCATAGCAGGAATATTTCTACCCCTTCATAGGAAGCTTAGAAACTTGTACAGACAGAACATAGACTTACAGTCTTAGAACAAAAAGCTTAAAGAGGAGTTGCAGCCCTCCAAGGATGATCTATCCCAGAGAAATCTCAATGTGTTAGCTCAAGCTGCAACAAGGAGAAGTGTCAGATTAAGGAGATCAAGTGGAAAGTCTGGAAAACCCCATATTTTATGATCATCATCTTTTCATTTTGAAGTTTTGAGGGAAGTGTCATAATTATACCTACTAGAGGCATCTACACGCTTATGCACCTTCTGCTAATATTTTTGAGTTTTTTGGGCTCAAATTACATCGCATAGAAAACTACAGAGAATTTTGTAGCGCCTGGCACTACGAAACCATCCACATAGACAGAGTTGCAGATTCGCTACAGAAAGTGTTGCGAGATTGTTTTCAAATACAAAACTGCATAGTCACTGCGAAATCCATTGTGAAATCACCTAGTCAGATACAAAATTGCAGTTCGCTGCAGAATCCACTGCATAACAGTTTACACAGGCGGGCGCTACGAAAAATTCTATGAACTAGTTGATGCAGTCATCATTTATGCATTCACTTCCCTTTCAAGTTTTGATGGATTTTGAGGGAATCAACGGTCACCAGGTGGTAGATGGAGCTCATCATAAAGGCTTGAAGGACAGTGGGGGCTGGTGGACACATGGCACTGATGGATATGCGCCCAAGGAACAACTAATTATGCCAAGATTACAATGTTAGAGTTGTTGCCAACATTTTCCATGTTTCTAGCAATCTATTATCTCCACTTGTACATATTTTAGATTGTCAGTTTTTAGTGGGAGAATCCTAGGTTAGAGGTTCCAACTCGCACTTCATGCTATTACTTATTGTTTAAAATATATATACAACAGGAAAATGATATTTTGAGGTTCAAATGGTTGAGCATAAACTCCATGTTGTAATGTTTTAATAAGACAGAGCCATACTCTGGTTTTATGTATGAGATCTGAGACATTTTGATTAATAGAAGTCAGCTTCCTTTCATTATCTTACTTCTTTCTTACTCTAGTTTCTCATTATTGAATGATTCCAATGAGATGTTATAGTTGTGATACAATGTATGTTTGATTATGATGTTGATGTAAATGGTATCAGTGTTTTAAGGTTTAGATCAAGAATTTCTTGTGTTTGAGCTTTTTATTCACCTATCTTCTAGAAGGTCTGATGCTTATAGCAGACTTATTCATCCTTCACACTAATTCTTCCATCTACTCACATTTATATTTAAACCGCTGACTGAAGTTATCCAAAACCTCATTTTCTTATGCATTCTGGCCTAGAATTTTTGTGTTAGAACATTGTTATGTTGAGTTTTTTCCATTTGACATTCTATCATAAATATACATTTACAAACATATTTGATGGGTACTGGGCTTATCCTCTAGCAATCTGGGATTTGTCTTTGTTTATATGCATTCCTGAGGCGTCGGAAAAATTTTGAACGATAAGGAGGATTTTGTGGGCCTCTTTGACGATGGGGGTGCCCATCATTAGGGTGTCATCAACAAATTGATTATGGGAGACTGGAGGATTGATGCCATGCAAGGGTAACCCGGATAAAGTATGGTCTGTGATTGAGGCTTGAATAGAACAACTTAGGCCTTTCGCCATGATTATGAAGAGGAAAGGTGACATAGGATCCCCTTGTCGTATTCCTCGGGTGGGTGAAAAGGGGTGGGAGGGAACTCCATTGATGAGGATAGAAAAAAAGGTAGAGGAGGTTAGAATCAAAATCCAGTCAACCAAGGAGGAGGCAAAGCCAAAGGCCAAGAGAACATATTTCATGTAAGCCCAACTTAACTTGTCAAAATCTTTGGAAAGATCTAATTTTAACAACATACCTGGAGTTCTGGTCTTCTGAAGTGAGTGGATGACGTGTGCCAGAATGGCATTGTCCAAGATTTTCCTTCCTTCCACATATAATGATTTCTCTAGTGAAATAATGAAGGGAAGGAGAGGTTCAAGGCGTTGAACAATCACCTTTGTTAGAATCTTGTAGATTGCATTGTAGAGAGCTATTAGCCTGAACTATTTTGGGTGATTGATTTGCTCTTCTTTAGGAATGAGGGTGAGGAAGGTAGCATTGAGAGCTAGAATAACTTGTCATAAATCCCTAGAGTCCTCAATAATCTCCCAAAATTCCTCCCTTATCATTGGCCACCAGTGGTGGAAAAATTCTGAAGTGAAGTCGTTCGACCCTGGAGCTTTTCCTTCTAGAGTATCGTGAAGTGCTAGATCCACTTCCTCAATCGTTATAGGTCTAAGCAGTGCTTCATTTTGTTCCACAATGATTGTGGAAGGTATGTGTTGGGTAATTTGAGCTATTGCATAATATTTATCGCCTGAAGGTTCAAACAATAGATCTTGGTAGTAGGAGACCAACTATGTTTCCAGGTCATTGTGAGAATGGAGAGTTTTCCATTCTTCTGTGACCAAGTGCGAGATGCAGTTGACATGTCTTCATTGAATAGTGGACCTATGGAATAATTTGGTATTTCTGTCGCTCTCCTGTAGCCATTACACTCTGGATTTTTGTCTCTAGAGGATCTCCTCTTGGGCTCGCCTTTCCCCCAACTTTTGACTTAGCATTGCTTCCTATGTCATGAGCTTCTTTGTGATGCCCTGATCTTTGATTTGGATCTATAGGATCCTCATTTGTTCATTAAAATGTTTTTGGACCTCGAAGATATTTCCGAAGGTTTGTTTGTTCCATAGCTTGAGGTGCTACTTCAATTTTTTTATTTTTTGTTGGAAACGGTACATCTTGGAGCCATACTAAATGGTCAACTCCCGCCACTAGATGGGGGCCTTGGCTTGGAAGTCTAGGTGGTTGAGCCAAAGCCACTCAAATATGAAGGGCTTGTGACCTGGAGAAGCTGGAATGTCTAACCACATTTTTATGGGCCAATGATCCGACCCGGGGGCTTTGAGGATGTGAGCTTCCATAGTTGTTGCATCCATCAAGAGGGAGTCTGAGATGAGGAAGCGATCAAGGCAACATGCCACCTGTTGGTATCTTGATCATTGATTTGTCCAGGTGTAGAGTCCATTTTGTGTTTTCGGGTCAATGAGGCCCAGCTTGTTGATTAAGTCTTGAAAGTGCCTTGACTCTGCCTCAAGTCTTCATGTTCCTCCTCTTTTCTCATCCAGATTGCAGATCATATTAAAATCGCCACCTAGAATCCATCGACTTCTGGAGGTAAGGGTGGTGAGTCCTTCGAGATTTATAATGAAGGATGATTTGTCTCTTGGAGTGGTCGGTCCATACACATTCGTGAGGAATCCAGGCTTGTTGGATCCAATAAGTCTGTAAGTCGCTGAGATTGACCACCTGGTGGTGAAGAAATTTTCCAGGATCACTGAGCTCGGGTTCCATAGAACTGCCAAACCCTTGGCCGAACCCATTTCATCATTTTAGATCACCTCCCCTTGCTTCCAACAACAAGAGAGAACACGATCCATTTCTTTCGTTACACATTTTGTTTCTTGTAGAAACATGATTTTTGGTCGTTCCGATATAATATGTTCTTGTAGTAGCCTTTGCTTTCTACGACCGTTGAGTCCTCGTATATTCTAGGAGATGAGCTTCATGATGAGGATGGGGAGGGGAGAGGGGGGAATCTGTCATAAATGAGATGTATCTGACTTGAGTTAACCATAAAGTGTCCAATCTTCTGTATGAGCTTCTGAGTGGATTTTCTTCCCCTTTTCTTTTCATCTTTCTGATTTTTTCATTGCTCTTTCAGTATATTTCCTTGTATACCCAAGCCTGAGTTGGACCTAGCAGCGGAGCCTGCCAAAGAGTTGAGGAAGACTTTGTGGACTTTGCGTAACTGGTCTGGAGAGATGGTATATAATTGATGGTGTCGATAGCCTTGTTCCAGATGTTCCAGGTCTATACCGACTAAATCCTATTCATCTAGGTCCATTTATGCATCTTCGTCTTCTAGATCTAAAGGTTCTGCTTCTGTAGCATTGGAAGTTGGAATGGAAGAGGTTTGCTCCAAGACAGGGGTTTCCACCTTTTTCCCTTTTGTTTGGACTTGTTGAACCTTCGTTGTAGGAGGGATCCGTGGAGCATCCATATTCTCTAGAACTCGATGTAGGGCATCGAAAGGGTTACTGGAGGGTGGTTCCCTAGTGGTCGTAGCGATTGTTCTCCTGGCCCCTTGTCTTCGTCTTCCTGCTACTGGTATGAAGTCGTCCTTTGTTTTGCTTGTTTCATGGTTTTCTTCCTTGCTTACCATGTTGAGGGGGCAATCTCTGAAGAGATGCCTGTGTCCATGGCATTTCCTGCAACATAAAGGTATGTGCTCATAGTCAATGGTTTGTGATCGGTCCTCATCGTGGTATTCCAAGTAAATGGAGCCTGGTAGCAGCTTAGAGATATTCAGGTATACACAAATGCGTGCATATGAGGTGTACCTCCGCTGCTTGGTTGCTTCTCAAGATTTTACATATACGCCAATGGTGTTTCCAATATCTTACAGTACTTCTTCAAGCTATAACTCTTGTGGCAGGGAATAAAGTCAAATCCAGACTGGTGCATGCACTAAATCCTTTGTTTCGGGGCTAAACTTCTCTGTTGAGAAATGCAAGAAAAGACTAGCTGAATTGAAAAAATAAGGACCTCCGTCAAAGATGTGGTTCCTATCCTCAAGATTGTGCAGGATTATTGTGAAGAACCCTTTGGATCGCAACTGAAGGGCATAGTGACATTTGGGTTTCCACCATTGTTGTTTCCATTTTATCAACTCACATTCGGAGGGCCATAACCCTAAAAATTTCCCAACCAGGGCTTAATGTCACATATATTGCTTCTGTTCTTCTATTATGGGTGTGATGATGATGTATTTCAGTGCTTGTGGCGCCTGGGGGGTGCAATTTTCGGGTGCCCAGGGTCATGTTTCTCTTGTCTGAGAATCCCCTGAATCGATTTCCATTACCACAAACTCTACTCTCGATCTATACAAGGTGTGCGCCCAGATCAACCTTCCACCACACCGTCAACTAGAACCTATGATATAAGTATGTTTCCAAGTATTTGCGATGAACCAATTCACTCCACTAAACCATTCACCAAGTCTACAAATGTTCCCACTGAATTGTCTCTGTGTTGTTCCCTATCACCACTATCACCACCATAGTAGTAGAGCGTGATTTAATCTATGATACCTTCTATTGTCGAGATAATAGTGAATATATCTTGACAAACCTTCTTCAAAATTTGTAATGAACAAGCCATGATACCATCTGTCACATCCCCATAGTGTGCCTTCCCAAATCTTGTAATCATGCACCTCTTGAGGGTGTGCGACACCCTGACGTTTCTCACTTGGCTTCTTGGAAACACCAAGGATACTTTGTCTAGACTAAACCTCTTCACCTAGATCATACCCATACCTTGTTCTAGGCTATGGGCGAGTCACACTCCTACTTTAATGCAACTCACTTGTATACTTAGACAATTTGTTAACAGTCTTAACACTTAGTCATTTAAGCATACATCCATGAAACAAAGAGAACACTTGCGAAAAAACAAGAGATACACATATATAGTGCAGATGACACAAAGCGTTCCTAGCACCCAATTAGTCTTATTATTGTGAAATAGTTACAATATGAGCATCGTTGGCTCAGTTTATAACTTGAGAAAAGTCACACAATTCCCCTCACCTCACCAAGACACTCATACACAGATTCATCACACAAAGTCCCATCTATCGTAACATCTTTTGTTACTCTTATGGTGCACCTCCACTAAAGACTCACAATCTCTTAATTGTCACAAGACCTCACACGGACCTGCGGTTTTGTCTTATAGCTACCTCACTCAGACCTGCGACAGGACTTCCCCAAACTTAGCCCAAAATAAGTTCACCCCAACATTGTCCATAGAATCACCTCAAGATAGCACAAGTCCTCCCATGTAGAGTGACATGGATCCTTTATGGAGCTCGCCCCTCTTCTTCCAAGTCTGCCTCACAATAGCAGAGTTGATATTTCTCTCCTTATTGTGCAAATCTTACTTCCTTGGTTGTGCGTCCTTGTTCTCTTATATGGTCTCTAAAGGTTACTATCACGAACTGTTCTGTCATTTGGGTGTGTCATGCCCCTTTATAAACCATCACGCCCAAACTAAATTGTGCACCGATCAACCTTCATGTCCCTTGGGACTAGCGCGCCCCAACCTCTTTGGTGTGCCCCTTCTCTTTGTTGCTTCTGCCGCATGTTTCGCCTCATGCTTAGGCAAGCCCCTTGGCGTGTTCCCATGCCCAAGGTTCCCACTTGCCCAACTAGTGTGAATCTTGGGTGTCGGAGCAACCCCAAGTTTCATCTCCTTAAGGACTTGGGCAAGGGTTTCCACGCCCTTCTAGCCCGAAGACCTTACAAGGATGATGATACCATGCGTGCAGGTAGGTGATGGTAGTAGGATCGCAACTTAGTTAGATAGAGAACAAAATCAAGAGCCATTATAAGGTAAGATTTTCAATAAATGAATCTCAATGTATAAAATCATGTATTGTTGCTTGATAGAGGTCTAATACCAAAGAAAGTGAATTCATTTTAGGAGATTGCTTTCCTGCTTCAAGAACTGGTCAATTCTTTTTAGGAAACTACTTTCCAGATTCAAGAACAGGTCAATTCTTTTTAGGACATTGTTTTCCAACTTCGTGACAACAATACCCCAATCATGTAGATTGTTTTTGTTGGAATCTAAATGATTTGTAAATTAATGCCAAAATGAAGTCATTCTTGATCAAATTGATTTCCCTTCTAATATAAATGTTTCCTTGATGTGGATTAAAATTCCAATTGTTGTGTGGCATCATATGACAACAAAGGAGAATCAAAAACATTTTATGGGCATCATAAATTAGGGAAAATACATTTCTCTTGGGACAACATCAAATGCAACGGAAAACACATTTCTCATGGGCTGAAATCAAATGAAAAAAATTCCAACATTATTTCATGTAGGTAAGACTAAAAGGAACTCTTGATTATTACAAATTTCATGGGTGTTTTTATTTTTATTTTAGTTTTAATTTTAATTTATACTTTATTTGTTATTGATCTTAATCTTTATTATTATTTTTATTAATAGTAGATTTATTTATTTAGTAATATATCTTGGGGGAAACCTCTTGAGCACCTCCCCTCATTCCAAAGATGATACCTAGGGTAAGCACTAGATTCTTCAAGGTACAATTCCAAGCTAATAACTCATGAATAGATCATATATAGTTCAACAGCAATAAGCCCATTAAGACCAAGCATGTCACAAATTGAGATTTAAACCTCGGTAACGAGGATAACAACTTTCCTCATAGCCACTTGATCTACACCCAATTAATGGTTTTATTTTATTTTATTCCCATTAAATTCTTTTGGGTATTTGGGTTTTCCTAGGAAATACAATTTCTCCCTCTCTAGCCTGTAAGCGAGAACGTGCATGCTAGTACCTTTCCAACCCCACAAAAATATACACAAACAATAGTTGCTCACATGTACAATGAGAACGTGCATTCTAGTACCTTTCTAACCCCACACAAATATACACAAACAATAGTTGCTCGCATTTACATACCCTACCCTCCTCTGGAATTAAACATGTGACCTCTAAGGAGAAAACCCATGTTCTTAACTATTAGGCCCATTCAAACTATACAATTGATAATTTTATTATTGATAAATATAATAGTAATAATAATTAAATTTAGAAATTAAATAAATAAAATTTTCCATCCATGCATAATTATACTATAATTATATAAAAAAACTAATTAGCTATATCAAATTTACTCTCATTATCAATGATTTCATATAATTAGAATATATAAGTTACTAAATTAGATCTTATCTATAATAAAATAAAATAATAAATAAAAATATTTATTTCATATAATTAGAATATATAAGTTATTAAATTAGATCTTATCTATAATAAAATAAAATAATAAATAAAAATATTTACATCTCGTGCGTTGCATTCTCCTTGCCAATAAAATTAAATTTAAAGTCAGTATAATAATTAAATTGAAATTGAAATTCCTCGGATGGGGTGTCTACTAGTATGCAAGAACAAACGTCAGTAGGGGATTGTGTGGCACATGACTCGAGTACAGGGGAAATCCACCCATCGCATCGTGGATTTTTGAAGGTCACCTCCACCATCATTCCTGATCTCTCACCTCGGTCAGCATGAGTAGGTTCTAGACTTGACAGTACCTAACGTCATTATGGAATTGAATGTGTTTGAGCTAGCCATGAAAATTATGACCATTCACATGAGGGAGAAGGAGATCATTATGTCTCTCAATAGGGTTCACATTAATCTGATAATCATGTCGATGAATTCTCTTCTGCAATATTTGACACCAAGTTTCATCACAACCGATTCTCTCCACATTGAGGAACTCATATACATGACAACATTCATCATAATCTGCCATGAGGATGATGCGATTCTTGGTAAGTTAATTTGGCACTTAAAGAAGCCTTTGATTTTCAAATGCAACTCTCATATTAGCTTTCTAGCTATGTTGTGTTCGTTTCTTCTTGTTTATACTCCCTTTTCTTGTTGATCTGTAACTCCCTCTCTCTGTCCTTTCCTTCTAATGGCTCCTTGCGACAACAAGCCTAGCTCTTTGAGCGCTGGAACTTCCCAAGTCGAGCCATCTTGTGCAACAAAAGAAGCATTAGACGTTGTTTATTACTATGAAACCCATGTGCCTTGTTATCCCCTACCCTATGCATAACTAACGAGATCACGAATTGAGGCCAACAGGTCCTAGACATGGAGTATCTAGAAGAAGACGACTTGAGCATGGCCACGGAGAGCCCTTCTTTTCTTCAGTGCAGTCCATTCATCATCAACAATAGTATCCATCCCCGCCATCCTCGTCTTGAAGTAGCGGTGAGTATTTCTCCATGACGTAATGAGTCTGGGTATCATGGTATGTATCACTCTGATTTTTGAAGAACTTGAATATGTTGTATCAAATCCTTCTTCATTTCATGATGTTTTCTTGGAAATTATGCTATTTTCCTCATTTATACTTGGAAGGGTAACATGATGCCCTAGTAAGTTGGTTTCTCTTTAGGATGGGTTTCCACTAGGTGGGTCTGTGAAAATCCATCGCTCGTTCCCTCCATACTTACCACTTTCCATCTTTATTCCTTCCATCTCCCCTATCCTTGTTTGGGAATTGGGATTGGCTACGCTAGGAAGGGTTGTACCTTTCCTTGTGGGAAGAAGGGGCTAAAGGACTAGAGGGTAAAAGTAGCTGGCAAGAGTTAAAAGCCAATGTTGAAACCTTTGAGATGCTTCGCCCAGGGATTCCCAAGAAAGAAGTGAAAATCTTCTTAGTAAGAAAAGGGAACCCATAAGATACATAAACACTCAAGGTACTAGTTGATGGATAGGAGGTAACATCACGAGTCGGCCTATTATAACCATGGGCATGTAGCGGTATGACACTACCACCTCTCTGGTCACCAAACCAGGGTAATGAATCTTGGTGGCTTAGCCAAGAGAAAGGGGGTCTCATCTTTGAAAGGTGTATAAAATATGGTTTTTCCCTGAAACCTAAAAAGTCTATTTTTGGGATAGATAAGGGAAAGTTATTAGGGAACATAGTTTCGAAAGGAGGAATCTTCGTTGACCCAGAGAGAATCCATTCTATCAAGAATTTACATCCCCCTACTAATAAAAAGGCCCTTCAATCGTTATTTGGGAAGATAAATTCCATTCGAAGATTTGTTCCAAATTTTGTTGAGAGAATAAAACCCATGAGTGCCTTGCTTAAGAAAGACGTGGCATTCATATGGGATGAAAAAGGTCTCCGGTATTTTGATAATATAAAGAACATCATTTCCAAAGACCCGATTTTGGTTAACCCTGATTACTCATGTGATTTCATGTTATTCTCCTTTGCTTCTCAAGATACCATTGCAGATGTCTTGTTGCAAAAGAATGTTGATGATTATGAACACCCTATTGCGTTCATGAGCAAAGTCCTTAGGAATTCAGAGTTGAATTATTCAATTACTAAAAAGCAAGCTTATGCCCTGGCAAAATCTCTCAAGCATTTTAGAAACTACGTTGGATATAACAAGATTAAGGATTATGTCCCTTACACAGTGGTAAAAGATGTTTTATCACAACAGGATTGTATGGGTACTAGGGGTAAGTGGGTTTCCAAGATCCAAGAATATGACTTAGAAGTAAAACCCACCAAGATCGTAAAAGGAAAAGGGTTAGCTCAGATGTTGACAGGAATCAACAAAGAAGCCATACAAATGGGAGAAAACGAGCAAATGAATATGGTGGTGAGTGAATTAGAACACGATGAGTGGTATTCCGACATAATATATTAACTTAAGAACTTATTATGCCCGGACCACCTGGTAGACTATAAAAGAAGGAATCTAAGACTCAAAGATATGAAGTACTACTTAATTGATGATGGTCTTGGTTGGAAAGACCCGGATGGAGTTCTCCTTATATTTGTGAACAAAGATGAGGCTAACAAATTGTTGAAGGAGTTACACTCGGGGTATTTTGGGGGGCAGTTTGTTGCCCGTACTACTACTCACAAGATTTTGAGAGCCGGATATTATTAGCCGACATTGTTTGTTGATACTCACTGATATGTTCACTCGCGCCAACCTTGTCAATACTTTGCAGGTAAACAAAAACTCCATGTGCAACATTTAAGACCTGTGATTGTAGAAACCCTTTTTCAACAATGGGGTTTGATTTTATTGGTGAATTTAAGGATAATTCAAGTAATGGTTACCGATGGATTTTGACCACCATAGATTACTTCACCAAATGGGTAGAAGTTGCTCCCACAAAGAAGGCTACTGAAGATGTGGTCATGAAATTTTTGGAAGAAATAATCATAACATTATTTGGAGTACCTACCAAAATCACCACTCACAATGTCAAGGCCTTCAGCTCCCTTTCTTTAGCAGAATTTTGTTTTAAATATGGAATCACTCTATCCCATTCGTCAAACTACTATCCCCGGAGGAATGGTTTGGTAGAATCAAGCAATAAGAATATCATGAATATCATCAAGAAGGTTGTAGGAGAAAATAAGAAGGCTTGGGATAGCAAGATCAAGTACGCCCTGTGGGCAGATCACATAACAACAAAGACCTCAAAAAAAAAAAAAAAACTTGTTTGAACTAGTATATGGGTTGGAGGCTAAAATACATGTAAATCTCCAAATTCCCATCCTCCGCTTCGCCCAACAATACGCCACAGAAGAAGAAGAAATCTAGGGATGAATTGACCAGTTGGTGGAATTAGATGAATCCAGGAGAGTTGCTTTAAGTCACATGGCAAGAAATCAAGAGAAGGTTAAGAACACTTTTGATCACAAAACAAAGGAGAGGGATTTCAAAGAAGGAGATCGAGTGTGATTCACAAGAAGTTGGACGGATTATGGCCAGGTCCTTACAAGATTATGAGTCAAGCAGGAACAAACTCTTTTAATTTAAAAATGCTTGAAGGAGAGGCTTTGAAACTACCTATGAATGTTATCCACATCAAGCATTTCTTCCCACCGACAGCATGACAGGTAAGTACACATAAGTTAGATAGGTAGGAATTTTGCATCCATTGTAAATACCATCTGCATATCATGTTAGCATAGTTGTAGTTTCATTTTTCATATTGTCTTGATTAATTATGTATATATGTATGCTCATGATCACATGCTAGATTAGAGATGCTCTTTATTTTATTAAATCATATATGAACAAGGGGTGATATCACCACCCTAAGGATTACTAATATCCTTTGTTGAGATTTAGCAGGCATGGGTCATACCAGAGATGTTGAGGTTCTCATGCACTCTACGATGAGCATGTGTCCCCGAGTTGGAGCCAGATGTTATCCCCTACCCTAGGGATAACTAAGGAGGTCACGTCTTGAGGCCCACAGGTCCTAGACATGGAGTACCAAGAGGTACATGACTTGAGCATCGCCCTGGAGGGCCCCTCTTTTATTCAGTGTAGTCCATTCATCATCAGGAGCAGTATCCATCCCCACCAGCCTCATCCTAAAGAAGCAGTGAGTCTTGATCCATGAGGTAATGAGTCTGGGTATCATGGTATGTATCACTTTGATTTTTTAAGCACTTGAATATGTTGTATCAAATCCTTCTTCATGTCATGATGTTTGCTTGGAAATTATGCTATTTTCCTCGTTTATATCTGGAAGGGTAACACAGTTCCCTAGTAAGTTGGTGTTGAGACATTTTCCCGCTTCCAAATTTTCCTCCCCTTTGTATCTTCCCAACTTATTTTTTCCATTTCTTTTCCCTCTTCTATACTTACCCAAATTCTCCTTTTCTTTTCTCCCTTTCATTCTCTCTTTCTAGTTACTACACTTAGTCATTTTTTTTTGGCGGGTTCACGAGTTGGGGGACTCGCGGGTCCTCACTTCCATTCATATTCTCATATCATGGGTCTGACCAACTTCTATATATCCTATACTTGACCTTTTTGCAGTCACGGGTTCAAGCTTTCATATCCCATGTCCTGCGATATCCATTTTGCACCCAAAAGATCTGCGATCTACATTTAGACCATCGGACCTCTGAGCTCCTAAGTATCAATTCTCTCATATATTGAGTCTGACTGACCTCATTACAACACTTAGCCAATTTTTGACCTTTCGCAATCGCGGGTTCGTGGGTTCACATAATTTCCCAAATTCTAATTTGCTCTTGTTCTTCCCCGCCATCCTCATGCTTTTCCCAATATGAATTTAAGAATGGTTTAATGCTACTAACTCATCATGTAGGTTCCGTAAAGATCGTCATTAATACACAAAAGGCTCGAGGAGATTTTCTCATTAAAACCGCATTAAAGCATGATTTGACGAAGATTATATTACAGTTATCTCTCTCAAGTGCCCATTGTAAATACTATTTGGATTAAAGGAAGACCCTCGTCAACTTATGGCCGCAACAGCTTGACAACAGTTATGTGGAGATACTTTGAATATTTTTGTACGAGAGGACCAGAACTTTCAATGGTCTAGAGCGTATTATTACTATTCATCCCCTTCTTCTCATACAGAAGTGATATGGACATCCAAAATTGCTCATGTAGGGTGTGTCCCTAAGGTTTTAGACTACAAGGAATTGATTGCATGGTGTGTTGATAAATATATACCGAGTCAGTCGATTATTCAACTTAAAGACCATTCTCCCATCTCTCTTTCACCTCAAGTGTTTCGTAAGATGTTGAAACTCCCTGAACCAACACTTACTTTCAAAGGTAAGGATTAAAGGGATTTCTTGAAAAAGCATGACAATGGCCTGGACCTCTTGCCCGAATTCTTGGAGAATCTCGTGGCCATCCCTGAAGATATTTCCAGGTTGCAGGTCAACATGTTCAAAAACCCCTTTCGAGAAATCGCCTGGCTAATCACCAGAGTGACGGGCCAAGAAAGTAATTCCAACATTTCTCGTATGATTCCTTATATCTTATATTTCACTATCAAAGAGAAATCCATTTTCGATTGGGGAAAATTGATTTCCATTGAAATCTCTTCCTAATTGTCACAGTACAAAAAGGATAAGAAATTATTTATGGCATCTTATTTTGTGTTCCCGGTAGCACATTGTTGTCAATTTCCTAAATTGTCTATCTGCAAGAAGGTGAATTGTGAATTTGACCCAGTTACCTGTTGGTACCAAGCGTTGTGGAGACACAAAGTTTCTTTGCATTTATATGAAGTTTTTAATGATTTTGTCTCGATTTTTAAAGGATTGTTGTTTAGAAATGACACTCCTAGAATATATGACCAGGCAAGTAAATTCTTGGATAAAAATGGGACGTTGGAGCAAATGGAAAATCATAATGTTATCAGGATTTTCGGTTCTAAGGAAAATCCCACTTTCCTTCCATGCCATGTGTCTTATAAAATGTTTATTACAGAAGTCGCAAGGTAGTATAATTTATGGCTACACTTTTTTCATGAGAAATGAAAAAATCAATTCATGCCCTTGCCTTGGAAAATCGGGGATTTTATACTCATGAATATGAAAAAAATCAATGAATTTTCCAACCACTTCCACAATCTGAATCTCAAATATGTTGAAAGGATAAAAGGGTTTGACCCTAGCGGAATTTTTGTGGAACATATGCTAGCAGTGGGATTTAGCAATTCATTTGACCATATTGTTCTAATTAAAGAAGAAGATAATAACTTGGGCGCTCCTACTCACAATGTTGGTGACTTGGAAATGGTACTCAGTACCAATGAATTTTACAAGCAGAAAGGTAAGGGTCCCAGCGAGAAGAGTGCCCAATCCCCAACCATTACTCCTAAGACTATAACATCTCAAAGAAGTGCTCCAGCGGCCCATCCATCTAGAAAAGTGACCAACATTAAAGAACAAGTATCATTTGCCCGAGATAGATGACCTATTTGATCAGTTGAGGGGTGCACAAATATTTTCAAAGATTGATATCAAATCTGGATATCACCAAGTGAGAATTAAAGAAGAATATATTAGCAAGATTTGCTTCAGAACGAGGTATGGACATTACGAGTTCACGGTGGTGCTTTTTGGGAGGTGCTTTTATGTTTTTGGCAGGTTATGTTTTCAAATGATGGAGGTTCAGGTGCATCTATTTTGATCAATTGGTACTGGTGTTACTTTTTATTTTTCTCCGTCTTAAAATAACAACTTATTTATTTAATTCAAATTTTAAAAAACAACAAATACCGGGTATGAAATATGATACTATGCACTTAGGTAGTTGGTGATAGTAGGAAGATGATACCATGCATGCACAACTGACAGAACGAAATCAAAACCACTAGTGTAAGGTAAGCTTTTCAATAAATGAATCTCAAATTTCAGAGCCGGTCAATTCGTTGAAGACATTATTCAGTTTATCTTTGGCAATAGGACTTTATTTTTGGAGTTGCATTAGTGACATTTCCAACAACTAGTTGCGCTCGTATATTATATTTTTCCACCTCCAATACTTCCGCTAAAGAAGAATTACTTATTCAAAAGCGTTGTGAGAATTTTTTTTATTGCACGTGGCAAATGATAAATTTCTTAATGTTGCTCAAATTTAATAAGAAGTCAATTACTTGTAAGACATTATTTTCCAACTTTGTGGTAGTGAGCTAATGCACTTCTAAGCAACAATGTATGTCACTTTGATAATATCAAAATTTGAAGCAAGATTATCATCTTCTTCCTATGTTGAAAGATATTACATCAATGATTTATGATGTATCCTTGTAAAAAAATATATAATTGATAAGTATTAAAGGTTTATTAGAGGATTTTCTTAATAAATTGTAATTGTTTTTTGAGAAAGTGTGATAAAATTGTTTTGCATTGGATACATTGTTTAAATGATCTCCAGTCATTTTGTTCTTAATGATTTCAAAATATTTTAGAAGAAACAAAGGAGAAGGAAGCATTACTTAACACCAGGTACAAAGTGAGTTAAGCACCAGGTACAACAGGTTGATTGCAAGATATAACAGAGTTTGCAGCAGGTAAATCAACTTTATAATTCACATGGCTATAGAGTTGATCAATTTCAGGAGGTATTTGGATACATACATCATTCTCACATGGTTTGGACAAAGGAAAATGATCAAAATCATGATACAAGAAGAGGATAAATCTTCTTCTTTCAAGGAGCAAATATACAACAGTGGGTTGATGGTCATCCAAATAGACAAAGTAAAGGATGATTCTTCTGATATGTGAAGGAAAATACAAGAAAGAGATGATGAAAAATAAAATAAGTTTCTGAAAGAAATTGGATCTATATTTGTTCATTTTTCCACAACTTGGATTTTTACTCCTAACTACTTTGATGCTTCCTTCTGGATTTGTTCTAACTTGTTTTTCAACAACCTTTTATCATTCTTAAAAGGATATTCTTGACTGACAAATAGGTCCCCCTTGACAACCTAATCAAATTTCAGTCCAATAAATCAAGGAACATATTTGCAGCTAAGCTGGAAAGTTATCAACTTAATTTTATTGGGCTTACCCTATTTAATCTGATAAGGAAAAATAGACCCAACTTATCCAAACATCGACTAAAAAAACAATTTTTTTAAATATAAAATATAATAAAGTTCTCAAACTATGCCTACTTTAAGTCTCTCAAAATTACAAAATTTCCCAAATAATAAGACCACATAGAACCACAAATAAACCTTGCCAACAAAAATATTATCAATGCATTCATTTTCCATAAATAAATTGAAATCTCCCACACCTCAACTTGACTCAAGTTCACCCTAGTATCATCATTGCTTTGCACAAGAGGATAATATTCCTAGACTAGAGGTGGAGGTCTACTAGTAGCATTATAATCCTCGTCAACATCCACATTGGCCCAAGACTTGGTAGTGATAGGCACAGGAGCCTAGAATTGTTGGGGCATTGTCAACTTTTGATCCAACTTGTCCTTATTGTTTCTAGAGAATGTATTGCCATGATCCTTTTAGAAATTCTTCTTGCTAGACTCCCTATGTTAATTTTCAAGCGGTGCAAAGATGTCGGTGCTTCTGATTCCCAATGATCCATTGTCCCTCTTGATTCTCCCTCTAACCATCCTATCCTAGTGGCTTAAACCCTCATTTGTTTTCTTCTTTTTCTTAGGGTTAGCCACAGTTCTATGAAAAATATTAAATTGCAAAAGTGAATAAATATATATTGCAGGACCTCAGAAAAAACAAAAGAAAAATTGATGGGTAGAGAATGCATATTGTTTTCTCAAAGTCAGAGGCGATCTTCTTCTACAACTGTAGTGGGTGGTCGGAAACCCTTGAGATAGAGAGTAATAGAACTTGAGTTTGAGAGCAGAGATGAAAATTTTATAGCACCACATCATGTCAAATGAGAAAATTACTTGTTGGTGTCACAAGTTTTTTTTTTTTTTTCATCTCAATGATAGACAATAGGAAATCCTCCAATCATATTTGATTGGAAGATGCCCTACTTTCTAACATTGACAAGAAATATAAATAAATAAATAAATTGTGACATCAACAAGCAATTTTTTCATTTGGCATCATGTGGTGTTATAAAAAATTTCATCTAAACCCTCATACTCAAGTTCTATGACTCCTTATCTCAAGAGTTTCCCATTACCCACCATAACAACAAAAGTGGATCGTTTCCGACAAAAAGAGAACCACAAGCATTCTTTGTACTTTGTCTTTTTCTTTTATTTCATTGTGGGATCTGCAACATATATTTATCATATTATACAATTTACTAATTCTTCACAGAGTTGTGGCTAACACCAAGAAGAAGAGAGGAGAAGAAATGAGGGTTTAAGCAACTAAGATAAGATGGTCGAGCAAGGAAACAAGAGGAACAATGTATCAATGGACATAAGCAATGCCAACATCTTTGTAGCGCTCGATAACATATTTAGGAAGTCCAACAAGAAGAAGTTTAACAAGGATCAGGGCATAACATCCTCCAGAAACAACAATAGGGACAAGTAGGATAAAAAGTTGGCAAAGCCCCAACAATTTTGGGCTACTATACCCATCACTGTGAAGTCTTGGGATACTACGCCCATCACTGCGAAGTCTTGGATTAACATGGATGATGACGAGGATTATTATATTACCACCATGCCTCTACCTCCAATTTAGGGACCTCAATGTCCTATGTAGAGCAATGAGGACAATAGGCCAAACTTCAATAAGGGAAACATATGGAGTTTATCATTTTTGTTTCATGGAAAATGATTGCATTTATGAGATCCGTGCTAGAGGGGTTTATCTATGGTTATATGTAGTTTTATTATCCGAGAAATTCTGTAATTTTGAGAACCTTAAAGTAGGCACGAGATAAGCATTATAATATATTTTATTAAAAAAAAAAAACTTTTTGTTTTGGCCAATGTTTGGATAATTTGGGGCTATTTTCCATTATTAGATCAAATAATGTCAGCCCAATAAACTTTGGGTCAATAAATTTTCATTTGAGCTACAAATGCATTCATTTATTTAATTGAGTGAAACTAGGTTAGGTGGTCAAAGAGGGCCTATGTGCCTGTTAGGCACATACTTCATTGGAGTTGGGGTTTAGCAATACTACTTGGCCAATGTTTCTATTGTTATAAAGAATCAATTGTCATGCCTATCAATCAAGCTCAATGGTTGTCTTTTGACAATATGCCAAAGCCAATTTTTCTACTAATTATATTTTGACTATAATGTCAATGTTTTTTCAACTTGCTATGAGTTTTTGGAATTTATATTGTTGGGAATGTGGTCTTGGGAATTGATTGATGTACTAAAAAATGGCTAGGAATACTCAAAGGATGGAGTTCTAGGAAGAAGGAAATGGGGAAAAGTGTTTTCTTTGACTTTCATGTTTAGTGTGTTCATGGATCAAATGATAGTGAGTGTCCAAGCCTTATGAGGATCTTAGATACACTGGAAGTCACAATGACCAAAGGCACAAAAACATGTTCTTTCTGTGAAAGCATCCTTGCTTAAGAAAGAATTTGTGTTGACACAACTAACCAGAACCATTATATATATCAATACAAGTGCAAAAGGTTGTGATTTTCAAACATGCATTGTCCTAATTGAAAACTCATTTTCTTTCATTGTAAGTGATTAGTTTTACCAAATGGTAAAACTACCTTTATTGACTCTTGTGCAAAATTTTCCCTAATTATTCTATATATGATGATAATAAAAAATAAAAAATAATAATAATAAAGAAGATTGTGAACTAGGTCACCTAGTAGATGAAAGTGGGCATCAAATTTCAAGAGAAAATCAATGAAATTTTGGGGTTATATTAAGCTCGACTTATTGCCAAATATTTATATTTTCCCTTATCTATGATCAATCGAATGATTATCTATAATATTTATACTCGATACTTTATTAGATTCTTGGCTTAATATAAGTTTGTCAATAGCAGGAAGATTGGTGTTTTTTCAATTTGTTATAACTACAATCTTGCCAACTTGCATAACAACAACAATCCAAATAGGAGTGGTAGAAGTGGGAGGAATCATCCTCAATCCCAAAGGAAATAAGGAAAATTCTTATACATGGGGTTTGGACAAGGCCTGTAATAACCAAGTTGAAGCACATGCCTTGTTCCAAAAACTATGGATTATTGATTAAAGGCAATACAAGGGATTGGTTATTGAGGGAATTCGAAACTAATTATCAAAACTACATAAAGGATCATGGCAAAGTCAAAGTATTCTATCTCAAATATTTCATGGAATTAAAATTGAGGAGGTTGAATTGTATCGTGTTAAGGTCTCTGAAGCATAATTTGGATACTCTAGTTAATACAGTAACTGAAGCATAAGCTAGATACTCTAGTTAATACAGTAAGTAGGCTTGGTGAGGGAACATTTTGAAACCAAGGTTGCTAGACGTAGGTTCCTATCCCTTGAGACTATGGTTAATTGCAAATTTTCCAATCCCTTAAAAATTTGGTTAATTGCAAATTTAATAAAAAACTGATTAATACAGTAAGTAGGCTTGATGAGGGAACATTTTGAGACCAATGTTGCTAGACCTAGGTTCAAATCCCTTAAGACTATGGTTAATTGCAAATTTTTCAATCCCTTAAGAATATGGTTAAATTTAATAAAAAAAACTAGGGCACATTAAAACACCTCCCCTCAACATATGGCTGATTTAATTAAGGGAATTGATCAAACGTGTCATCACATATGCAAGCCACCTCAGACGGTTCGTTCCAACGCATTCAACTGTAGTGGGAGAATATGGAGTTCAGCTCATAAAGGGCAACATTCAATGACCAGGGTTTTTCAATCATCTGTCCTCTTAATTATTTGTGCAGGTGGTATAATGCAGGAGTTTAATGTTCCATGGTTCTGGGGAGACCGTGGAGATGGCGAATTTGGGGCCCCGTGGCGATGGTGAATTTGAGGCTCTGTGAGCCCGAAATCCTTCCTCGACTTTTTGGTATCTTCTGGAAAATCAGCTCTCTGGAGTACTATTCGTGGGATTTTAGGCTTAGATTTGTGAATACGGCCTGGTTGGTTTGCAAATTACTGGAAATTACCTTCAGGCGTGGCACTCGGCGGATCCAACAATGGACAAAATCTCGAGTTCAACTTCCTTACTATTTCACGGATTTCAAATTAAAAGACAGTTTACTTCTCTTTTTCATGAATCATGGTTTTAACTCCCTTACCATTTCAAAGATTTCAAATTATTGGCCTGGTTGTAATTGATGTTTAAACTTGTATTTTGCTGGATATATTGGATTCTTGCATCTAATATTTTTATTTTTATATAGCACAAATCATATGTATTTTGTATAGTCATTTATCTAAACACCCTTTCCCTTTAGACGTTGTCTGAAATACCTGTTGCTATCTATTTATGTGATTTTATTACCTTTAATAAAAATATTAAAATTAATTAAAATTAACTCTTTTGATCACTTTGGTTTGACTCTTTTGATTACCTTGGGGAGGTCACGGGTTTGACTCTTTTGATTACCTTGGGGAGGTTTACGGTTACGGGTTTGACTCTCTTGAAGTGAGGCCCTCTCTCTTGAGAAGTGAGGCCCCTTGAGGCCCTTGAGATGAGGCTATGTAATCAAGGCCAATAGTTTACTCTATTTAGCTATTTACCATCCACACGAAATGTGGGGAAGCCCGGGTTTGACTCTTTTGATTACCTTGGGGAGGTCAAGGGTTCGACTCTCTTGAAGTGAGGCCCCTTGAGGCCCTTGAGATGAGGCTTTGTAATCAGATGAGGCTTTGTAATCAGGGCCAATAGTTTACCCTATTTACTTATTTACCATCCACACAGTTTACCCTATTTACCTATTTACCATCCACACGAAATGTGGTTTACCCTATTTACCATCCACATGAAATGTGGGGAAGGCCTTGAGGCCTTGAGATGAGGCTCTAGGCCAAAAGTGTACCGTATTTACCATCCACACGAAATGTGGTTTACCCTTTTTACCATCCACACGAAATGTAATGTGGGGAAGTACTCAAAATGTGGAGAAAAATGTGGGGAAGTACTACAAAGGTTCCCAAAATATCTTCCAAAAAGAAAAAACGAAAAATTACTTTAATTTAATTAGTTAAAGTATTATTTTCATTAATATATATGATTTTACAGTGGTTTCCTAACTGTGAAGCCATGCGGCCAATGTATTAACCCAAGTTTGGATTTGCTCCTAAGGTACTAGTTGGGTCTCAATTTGGATTTTCTCCTAAGGTACTAGTTGAGTCTCCGCACATAGCTCGTTATTTTTGTTTTAGGTCTTAGAAGAAGAAGTAATTTTAATGTCCACGAGGCTAACAATAGCCTATGGGACAGACATCCTCACACATTGATTTCAGCAATTCAGCCCTTTTCTTGTTCAACTTGATGATGAACTCCCCTAATTTCTCCATCGTCCCCTCGCTGAATAAGTCATTCCAAGAGCTCGCTGTCAAGATATTTATATAGTTATCCCTGCTGTCTTTGAAAGCTTCACACTCTAAAATGAAATGCTTTTTTGTTTCCACTTTTCCGGAGGTGCAGAACACACACATCCTTTCTTCCCAAGTTTCTTTTGGTCTTTTCCAGTGCCCAGTTTCACAATGGAGTTGATGGGAATTGGTTCTTAATTGGGCAATAAGCATTTTGGCTCTCCAAGATATATTGGCCCCGATGTACGCTTTTTGATGATGATTGTATGTGGGGTTAAACTCTTCAATATAATACTCTTTCTTTCTCCCAAGCCCTTTATCCCAAGTTCGCTTGTGAAACCTATCAATAACAAAAGCCTTTATCTTTTTACTGTTCCTAGGGCACTTGTTCAAGTGGATATCCCATTTACTAAGCCATTTAATATTTTGTCTCATCCACGTCTTCTTCCTTTTGCACAATATGTTATTGAAGACGACCTTAGGCCATCGACTGTCTTCCATTTGCTCAATTGTTTTTAGATATCTTATGAGACGCACTATAGCAATTGCTTCAATAGGAGCAGCCCCCATTTCACTCAGCATGATATCATAAGGGACTGAACTTTTAATTTTAAACTTGTTTGTGAT
>JZKD02S0773899.1:26406-36662 GCA_000966675.3 Picea glauca | reverse complement strand
GTTCAAGAGATAACTCAAACCAATACAGATAGTCCTCTCCAAAAGATGCGCCACTCTTCTTCTCCTCTCTCCAACTGGTAATTGCAGCTTGCCTCATAAGAAAATGAGCAAGTGATTTGTGTGTTTGAAGTGAGGTGCTAGCCTCTTATTTATACAAGACTAGCATGTGTGAAAGGTCACAACTAGTAGGGTCGACCTCTCACTCTGGGTGGGTAAACCCACCTTTAATTAATTCCGGGTCTTCCATAATAACTGTTGGGGCTGACTTCTTATTCTGCCTTTCATAATTGTTCGATGACCAATCCACAAAAGGGGATTTGGTCCTTATACAATTACCGACATGATTAATCCACAATGGGGATTAATCCAATAACAATAATAATAATAATGACATGATTAATCTGCAATGGGGATTTAATCCAATAATAATAAGAATGCTCTTCGCAGTTACATTATTTCAACACCCTGCAACATCCATGGGTTAGAGAGTACATCATATGGATGTAAAGACAAACTTTCTCAATGGAAAGATTGAGGAAGAAGCATACATCGAGCAGCTAGATGGTTTCGTGATGCATGAGGAGTCTCATGTGTGTAGGTTGAAAACGGCCTTGTATGGAATCAAGTAACCACCTCAAGCTTGGTATGCAAGGATTGATAGACACCTGATGATTTTTGGGCTTCAACAAAAGTGTTGTTGATCCTAGCCTGTACTACAAGACTATTAATGGTGAGTCCTTGATTTTGGTCCTCTACGTTGATGATTTATTCCTCATCAATACAGAGAGCCTTATTATTGAATGCAAGTATGTGTTGGCCTCTGAGTTCGAGATGAAGGACCTTGGTATGATTCACTACTTCTTGGGACCAGAGGTGTGGCAAAAAAGAACTGATGAGATCTTCCTGAGTCAGGGTAAGTACACAGTTGAGAAATTGAAGAAGTTTGAGTTATTGAACTTGAAACTCATGACTACACCTATGGTGATGAATATGAAGAAACTATGGGTGTCTTCTTCCGATTTCGACGAGATTGATCCGACCCTGTACAGACAACTGATTGGATCATTGATGTATCTCATTAACGCCAGACCAGAGATTTGCTATGCAGTGAGTTCACTTAGCCAATTTATGAGCCAATCGAGATAGATACACTAGATTGTTGTGAAGCATGTGTTGAGATACCTGCGAGGCACAGTTTGACATGGTCTGAAATATACTTCCAGTATTGATATAATATGGCAGGAATATATTGACTCTAATTGGGCAAGGAGCACAATGGACAGAAAGAGCACCTTCAGGTGTTGCTTCACTTTGGGATCTTCCATGGTTTCCTGGTGTAGTAGGAAATGAACTTATGTGGCGTTGAGCACAAAAGAAGTAGAGTACATTGTATTAAGTATGACAGTCCGTGAAGCAATGTGGCTTCACAAACTCCTTGCAGATCTATCCAAACATGTGATGGACTCCACTGTTATTCATTATGGTAACCAAAGTTGTGTGAAGATCTCTGATAATCCGGTGTTTCATGACAAATCGAGCCACATTGAGATCAAGTACCATTACATCTGAGACATGGTGCAGAGGAAGTAAGTATTGGTGCGGTACCTTCCTAAAAATGAGTAGGTTGTTGATGTTCTTACCAAATCAAGACGAAGTTCAAGTACTTCCGTGATAGACTTGGTGTGGCAGAGAATGCCTCCCTTGCTGAGAGGGAGTGTTGATGTTTGTAGCTTGCTGAGACATTCTCTAGATCGTACTACTCTATGATGACACTTATCCGAGAAGGGATAAGTGTGGTTGGGCTTATAACCCAACGTCCCTTGTGGAGAGCACATGAGAACATGTCAAGGGAGTTGACCCTTGACGTCACACGCTATGGGAGTTGACCCTAGTGTTTCTAGAGGGTGTAACCTCTAGAAGTCCACATGGAGTGCAATGTGTGACAAACTTTCTCCAGATCGTACTCCTTTTCCTTTGTGAATTGAGTTGAGTTGATCTGTGAGGACACTTATCTGAGAAGGGATAAGTGGGGCACTTATCCGAGAAGGTATAAGTGCGATTGGGCTTATAACCCAACATCCCTTGTGGAGATCACATGAGGACATGTCAAGGGAGTTGACCCTTGACGTCACACATTATGGGAGTTGACCCTAGTGTTTTCAGAGGGTGTAGCCTCTAGAAGTCCACATGGAGTGCCATGTGTGACAAACTTTCTTCAGATCGTACTCCTTTGTGAATTGATTCGAGTTGATCTGTGAGGACACTTATCCGAGAAGGGATAAGTGGGTCACTTATCCGAGAAGGGATAAGTGTGGTTGGGATTATAACCCAACATCCCTTGTGGAGAGCACATGAGGACAAGTCCCATGAGGACCCTAGTGTTTCTAGAGGGTGTATCCTCTAGAAGTCCACATGGAGTGCCATGTGTGACAAAATTTCTCTAGATCATACTCCTCTGTGAATTGAGTTGAGTTGATATGTGAGGATGCTTATTCGAGAAGGGATAAGTGCATTTGGGCTTATAGCCCAACATCCTAGAGGGAGTAGCCTCTAGAAGTGTTCCTAGAGGGGTAGCCTCTAGAAGTCCACATGGGAGTGCCATGTGTGACAAATCTTTTACTACTATGGTGGTTTTGTAACACTAACAGAGACTACGTGTCTTTGGACAGTAGTTGTGTACTACTATGGAAAGATACCTCCCTAGCTAAGAGGAGTGTTGATGTTTCAGCGTCGGGCATAACTTCTCCTATATTGGGTTGCAGACCAAGGGAGATAGGATACAGTTATCACAAATGTGCACTTGTGGTAAGTGGGCCCAGACGTAGTCCTTCCTTGATCATGACAAGGAATAATATGGACTCGAGGTGCTTGAAGTGATTTTCACGTGTCAGTTAGCATCAAGCGGACGTTCACTCATAGGTGTGTGCCTGTGGTGAAAGATCGTGGTATGGTCTTTTTCCTAGTCATGATGATTTGACAAGGAATGATAAAGACTCAAGATGCTATATGCTATTACATGCGGACCCAAAATGAGCCTAATCTTAGAGAGAGTTAATTGGCTCAGAGGGAGATTCGCAGAAGGAGTTTCTCCTCGGTTCAGGTGGGAGAGAGATGTCTCCCAAGACTGACAGACAAGTGTCATGAGTCTAGGGTGAAGTTTGTATACTTTAAAGACAAGAGTGGCATGTTGCAGAATGTCTCCCTTGTTGAGAGGGAGTGTTGATGTTTGGACAACATCGAGAAGACATTATCTAAAGAAAATAATTAATAATATAATTATTATTGATTATTAAATATAGTATATAATAAGTAAATGATAATAATAAATAGTTATTGATTATTCAAGGGACGCATCCTTTCATGGATGATCACCTTGTGTTCCCTATATATGGAACACTCATCATTGTAATAAAATATCGATTATATCTCATATGAATAAAAACAACAGTTATAACATCTAATCGAGTGTATAATTAAATTTATAATTTTACACTAATAATAGTGATAACTTTTACATTGTTTATTTAATATTAATTAAATTCATAACATTAATACTAATAAAATTTTATGTGTTCATTAGTTTAGCAATCACTGAATCTATTCAATAATCATTCTAAGTAGAGTTATTTAGGTGTTTTTTACAATATCTTGTAGAAAGGCCCACAACCTATTTGAATTTGTATCATGTGAGGAGGTTTTCGATGGAAAGAAAACCCTATTTTGTGTCTTTGTACTTGTTAGAGTGCTATCTTGATGAGGTTGACAAACCAACATAGGAAAAATAAAAAAGATGCTCAACTTTGAGGGATTCCTTGTAAAAAGGGTGGTTTTCATTTAAGATTTTCAAATCAGAATCATAATTAATTTCATTTTTTTAATTAGTTTTCTCTTTTCGTGATGAAGCTAACACGTTTAGATTTGTTATTAGGAGAAACCATTAGCACCAATCAATTTGGTTGTCTTTGGCTTGAAAGAACCCCAAAATCATCTATTCAACAAAAAGCACTTAGGACTTGCACCTAACTCCATTTACTGTTTTGTGTGCAATGACACACATCCACAAGCACTAGCACAAACATATCACTTGGTCAGACTTGAACTCTGATGTAAACTACTTGTTTTCTGTTAAAATTTTAATTAAAAAGTACCTAGGCAAGTGTTTTTCATCACCTAGGTGCCTAAGGGGTGAGAAAGTGCTTAAAGTGGACCCTAGTCATTTAATTTGTGAGATGCAAATTAAAAGGTGACTTTTTGGAGACTTAGGGAAAGTGGGTAAGTAAAGTGATTTTATCCCCACCGTTGATCTCGTCTAATCTCAACCGTTAGATGAGATGACCCTTGAGCTTCCCTCATGAGGTCGATTAGGGTTGGAGGGCGCACCCATTGTTGGGTTGTTGGTTCATTGTTGAGAGAGCAAGAGAGAGAACATTTTCGAGCTTGAGAAGAGGCCATTTTTGCAAAGCTAAGGCATGCATTCCAAGACTTCTATCTAGCACAGAAATTGAGGCAAGGAGTTCAGCATATACAGAAGGTCGTATAGCACAAATTCCAAGATTCATACAGTCTTTTGTATGCACAAAAATCGAGGAACATAACAACATTTATTTATGTCTGTACGGTACGGATTTATCAGTCCGTACAGTCATACTTTGGCACAGATTTCAAGGGATAGACTGTCGTACTTAGGTCATACTGTACGAATTTCGTAGAGGTTCGTACAATATTTTATTGGCACAAAAATCGAGGCAGGTTGTTGTGTGGTTTTTCTAGAAAGTTTGGCACGGTTTTCAAGGTGGTCGTACAACCATTAATGCACCCAAAAAATTGTTGAAGTTGTTGGCATGAATTTCTAAGCAGTCGTACAGCCATTTGGAGACACAAAGATCGAGGAGCAGACCTGTAATTTATTGCAGAAAATTTTGGAAAGAGTTTTGTGGAATTTCGCTCTTTTTCCTGTGTGAAGACTTGGCACGGTTATCGAGATAAGTTTGTCATTAAATTTTTGAAGATGAACATGTTGTAATAGAATTTCTCTGAAGCTCCTCAATAATAAAAATCTCCCTCTCACACTGGTTTTCCCCTTATGGGTTTTCCAGGGTCGTTGTTAGACCGAAAATCCTTGTGTCAATATTTTCTGAGTTTTATTTGTTGCTGATATTTTATTTCTGCATTATAAATGATGTTTAGAATCCTCAGGTTTCAGTTCTGAAAAATTATTTTCTGCTAAGTTTTATTTGTTGTTATAAAACTGGGTTTGGGCATTAAACATTGGCTGAAAAATCAGCGACACTGAAATTGGGTTGGGGTCTGAAAATTTACATGGTATCAGAGCTGAGTTGAAAGAAGCAGAAATTTCAGCAAGTTAAAAAGTTGGGACAATAGTCACTTCATAGGGAAGATTTTTGAATTTTTCTTTTTCAACAGACAGGGGTCAATGGATACAGGTTTGAGAGTTGATGACAAACTTGATGGGGCAGCAAACTTTGGTGCTTGGAAGGAGAGGACGATCTTCCTTTTGCAAGAAAACGAGTTGTGGGACATTGTGGAAAATACCGCAACTCATCCTGTTGTGGTACCTACTGATGCCACTCTTCTTGCAGCTTACACTAAGAAGAGTATCAAGACTAAGAGAATTATTCTTGATGCCATCAAGGACCATTTGATTCCTCACTTGACGGGGAAGACAAATGCCTATGAGTTGTGGGACTCTTTGACTAAATTGTACCAGAGTACAAATAAGAACCGAAAGATGGTTTTGAGAGAAAAATTAAAGAGCATAAAAATGACCAAGACTAAAAATGTGATCAGATACCTTATTAGATTGACACAGGTGAAGGATGAGCTTGGAGCTGTGGAGGAGGTCATAGTTGACAATGAGCTTGTGAGAAAAACATTGAATGGAGTTTCCAAACAATGGGTTGTTTTTGTGGAGAGCATTGTTGCTAGGGAGAAGCTTCCCAATTGGGAACATCTTTGGGATGACTTTGTTCAGGAAGAGACCCGGAGAGGTTATGTATAGGGCAGTTCATCTATAGGTTATGAGGAGTAGAATGTGGATCTTGCTACCAACAACAAGAAGAAGTTCAAGAAGGGTCCTAAGGGTGGTAACAAGCCCGAGGGTGAAGGGAAGAAAGACATGAGCAAAGTCAAGTGCTTTGCATGCCATAAGTTTGGGCACTATGCAGGCCAGTGTCCTAACAAGAAGAAACAAACAACAGCTTCAGTAGCAGTGGAAGAGTTCTCCACCAAGTTTGACAAGGAGTTTTCCTTGGTTGTGTGTCTATCCACGAGGATCACTCATTCAGATACGTGGTATATTGACAGTGGTGATTCTCGCAAATTGGAGATGTTGAGGTAGTGCTTGGAGATGACTGGGTGGTCAAGGCAGTTGGTTGCAGGAGCATATCATTTTAGAGGGAGTCTATGCCTCCCATGTCTTTGACAGAGGTTCTATATGTCTTGGGGTTGAAGAAGAACTTAGTGTCAGTTTCTACTATCGAGGAGAAGGGCTATGAGGTCTTGTTCCGTGATGGGCAGGTGCTCCTTTTCCCCAAGGGGTCTAGCATCACTTCGGCCAAAGTGATTGGTACTAGACATGAGAAGATGTACAAGCTTTTGTTCCAGCCAGTGAGAGCATTGATTCATACTACCAGCAGTAGTGACCTATGTGAGCTATGGCATAGGAGGATTGCACATTTGCACCATGGGGCTTTGTGAGTTCTGAGGGAGATGGTGACATGAGTTCCAGATTAGTTCAGAGCACCATGAGTTGTGCAAGGGGTGTGCTTTGAGAAAGTACACTAAGACTGCTTTTCCGAACAGTGACAGTAGAGCAGCAGGGATTCTTGATCTTATACATTCAGATGTATGTGGAACGATGTCTTCAACATCGTTCACTGGTTTTCTATACTATGTTGTATTCATTGATGACTTCTCACGGGAGTCTTGGATTTTCTTCATGAAGAACAAAGGACAGGTCTTCAGTCGGTTCCAAGAGTTCAAAGCTCTTATGGAGAACCAGACAGGGAACAAAATCAGAGTTCTAAGGACGAACAATGGGGGTGAGTATACCTCCAAGGAGTTCATAGACTTCTGTGCAGGAGAGGGCATCAGGAGAGAGTTGATTGTTCCTTACAACCCATAGCAGAATGGGGTTGCAGAGAAGAAGAACAAGGCCATTGTTGGGGCTGTGAGAGCCATGCTACATGATCAGGCACTGCCACTATTTCTATGGGTTGAGGCATGCTACACTGCAGTTTACAGAACAGGAGTCCTCACAAGGCTGTGGGGAGCATGACTCCTGATGAGGATTTTTCTGGGAAGGAGCCTGAGGTGGGGTACTTTCATATTTTTTGGTGCATCACTTATTCATATGTCCCTTCTGAGAAGAGGACAAAGTTGGAGCCCACAACATAGAGAGGGATCTTTGTTGGGTACAGTGAGACTTCAAAGGCTTTCCGTATATACCTTCCTTCCTTGAGGAAGACTGTCTTGAGGAGGGATGTCAGATTTGAGGAGGACGAAGCCTTTAGAAAGTCTAGAGGGACAGAGAAGGGTGAGCAGTCTTCACCTCAGATTCAGGTGAGTCCGCAGCAGACTACTATGACTCAGAGTTCGGGGCCACCAGCGTCGGTGACGACAGATGTTGGTTGTGGAGCCTAATTATCTTCCTGATTTAGAAGTCTTTTAATTTCAGCCGTGTTTATACCCCATGAAGTATTTACACCCCAGAAGTATGTACACTCTTCCACGTGGGGGAGTGCAGAGGGGAGGTACCTCCTTTGCGAGGTTCGGGGGCGAAGCCCCCGAAGAAAAAATTGCCTTGTAAAAGTATATTGTAATTTCATTGTAAATCTGGACCATTCATTATAAGGTCGCAGATCTAACGATAGAGATTATGTTAGGGTTGTTTGCCCTAGGAGGCAACCCTCTTTTATGAGGGAAATGTATTGCAGCTATGTATGTTGGCGAGTATTGTATTCTAAGAGAAGAGACTGTGAGAGAAAGAAGAGGAAGTTACAACGGGTTTTGTTGTAGGTTGTATCCCTTCATTTGTTGGATAATAATAAAGCGAGGACCTGGCAATTTCTCTGGTGGATGTAGCCCACACTGGGTGAACCATGTAAATCTGTGTCTCTCTTGTATTGTGTATCTTCTGTGTTTTGTTTCTGCATTTGTTTTATTTTATTGCTCCGCTGTCCTGTTTTTCTAACAACAGATTCACAGGGGACAGGGCCACAGGGTTTAGGTTCGCAGGCTACTGGTCCACAGGTTTCAGGATCGGGTACTCCAGAGTCTACTTCAAGATCATTGTCTTCAGAAGATGGGGTTGAGCAGGGAGAGTTCCCTCCACGGTAAACTACTTCAGAGAGGAGGAAGCCCAAGTGGCTTCAAGATACTTTGAGGGAGGCACAGGGTTCAATGGGGAATCCCAAACAAGCAGTGAGGGAGAGTAAACCTCCCAAGAGGTTTTGCAGCTACATCGCGATGGTGAGCAGTATTCGAGAGTCTGAGCCTTCCACTTTTGAGGAGGCTACTGGTAGACAGGTGTGGAGAGATGTCATGATGGAAGAGTACAATTCCATCATGAAGAACAATGTCTGGGAAGTTGTTCCTAAACCTGAGAGGAAGTCAGTGGTGACTTCCAGGTGGCTCTATAAACTCAAGCATGTTGCAAATGGTAGCATTGAGAAGTACAAAGCTCGCTTTATGGTTCGGGGGTTTTCACAGGTTGAGGGAGTCGACTATGATGAGACCTTTGCACCGGTTGCTAGATACACTTCGATCAAGGAAGTGATCTCCATTGCAGTAGATATGGGTTGGAAGATCCACCAGATGGATGTGAAGACCGCAATTTTGAATGGTCTTTGTTATCACTCTGTAATTTGCCCAAGGCTGAAAAGGCAAACACAGAGGCAACATCAGAACCGCTTCGAGTCTTGGATCTAGCCCTCCAAGACTCAGAGAGGGATCTCTCTGTATGATGTAGCTTGGTTTTGACTTTAGATTTTAGGCTAGGTAAAAAGAACATGTATGTTTTGTTGTAAAAGGGTTTATAAATTGGTTGAGACAGCTTACACATCCATTGGGCTATGGGGTCTGTATTTAATCAAATCTGAGAAACAACCAGAAATGACAAAGAAAACCTTCACAAGGCGAGATAACACGCTCACTGGATCTTTAATAATTTAAATGATGATCAGAGGAAAAGATAAGGGAAACAACTCCAACTAACAAGCACTTAAGAATCTCTTAGTTGAAGATATTTAGAAGATGAACATTCAAATCTTTAGAATCCGAACCAGGGTATCGGAGATAAATCCTGAGACATAACGCTATTCATAAAGATTAGATTCAGAAAACACAGTGGTTACAGAGAAAGAAAACATTTACTGAGAAATCACATCACCAGTAAACATGCGCAGGAATCCTGTAAAGAGCCTCTTTCATTAATGGCGGATCTATTCAAAAATGTTATAGCTTGATAGCCACAGGGGCGTGAAGATCCAACCCTTTTACATCAAAATAATATCAATAAATAGTATATCTCTCCTCCTCAAGTTCCGAGAGTCGGTTCAACCGCCTCGGCCAAAAATAGCCCCCACTCCCAGAAGATTCGGAGTTTTCTGCCATAAAAATGGAGCGTTTTTCTGCGAAACAGGGGTCCAATAAGACGTGATTCTCTCTTAAATGATGACACCTGGGCGAAAACTGAAAGAGGTTATTGTAGATGGGCATGTTCTGGACAAAAACCTCTTTCGGTTTCACAAAATTCGTCCCCAGCTGGCCGTGACAGCTCCTGTAAAATCGGGACTGAAACGGAAAATGGAAAATCTGGAAAAATAGGCCTCGAATATGTCTTTGACTCTCCCGCCTCGTAGCCCCGTTACAAAAACTGAAGAAGGGTTTTGTTCCTCAGCCTGTGATGACCAAAAACCTCTCTCGGACTTTTAAAATTCGCCTCCGTTTTCTCAGGATCTCCGTCGGAAGAAGACATGGTAAAATAGTCAAAAATGGTGAAAATGAGGGAAAGTGGTTTTTTGGCGGGAAAAATATTTCGGACCCCCCCCCCCCCTCGTTAAATGTCGAATGCCGGGGGGGTCCGGAATTAAACCAGGGTGGTTGATTTCGGGGATTAAATCCGGGCCGTTGGAATTTGTGTGAGGTTTATTTATGATATCGGACCCGCCCCCCCCCCCTCGTTAAAAGTCGAACTCACGGGGGGGTCCGGAATGAAATATGGCGCGTTGATTAAT
>JZKD02S0773855.1:0-14720 GCA_000966675.3 Picea glauca | reverse complement strand
ATTTCAAGATGCCAGAGGTGAAACACTTATCAGGAATAACACCAGGGGTCAAGAAAATGCTGAGAGGGGTGCTCGTTTCCACCCAACCGTAGGCTTAGCGACTCCCAGCGGATTTACCACCAGCCACCCCCGAGATGAGACCACGATGTTTGTGAGACTGCGTCTCTGTTTTCCAGTGACCAGGAGTGAAGGTTGCAATCCTTCCTCTCTGCTATCACTCACTCTGCATAATGCCCTACTTTTCCCCTTGCGTCCGCCCTCGCAATCGATTCTACCCCCACGCCTTATCGTCTTGCGAGGTTGTGTGTGGCGTGATTACCCTCGTGGTGATCAAGCTTGATGGCTCTACGGATGGGAGGTTCCCCTCCCATCCCTCATTAAACCATCTACCCACTAGCCTGCGAGATATTTAATTCAGGGCCAGCGAGCCGCTTTTGGTTCTCCGGGCCAGTGGAGTCCAAATACGGTATTAATTCTCGGTGGAAGTTAATGCCACTTTTCCAGGTGCCTTCCACCGCCATCGTGGTCTCTTTTTTAGCACATCCCCTCTTAGCAGTTCTATAATATAAATTCATAATGTTATTTACATTCATCGACCTTCTTCATAAGGTCCATTCACATCATACATTCACATTTTCATCATGCTTTAGCATGGTAATTCCTATATTAGGATTAATTACAAATTTGGGGTAAATAGGGTGTTACAATGGGGGTATGTTCAAAGACCTAAGGGTGCCCTAAAGGGCACCTTGTCCACACTAAGAACCAGTTGAGTATTTCCTTAAAGACATGCTATAAAAGGAGGCCATGGGTGCACTAAGAATTTAAGAATCTCATTGTATTATTATGCTGCCTCTATCCTCCCTCAAGAAACCTCTTTTCTTCTTGGAGCATTCTAACAACATCTCAATAAGCTATTCACCTCACCTCTTGAAGGAATAGGCTTGGATTTCTTCACCATTTTCTTTTTAGTTTATCATTGTAAGAAGAGATATCAAATAGGGGATTCAAGAGCCCTCCCAAGAAGGAAGAGAGGATCCATCAGTCCTCCTTTATCTACGGTGTTTTCCAACTAATATAGTTATCTATTGGTGGCATAATTATTGGTCATTTGGTTGATTGATTTTGGTTCAAATTTCCTCATGCATTTTAGTTTTATTTATTTAGTCATTTATTTAGTTGTTTCTAGCTTAGTTGTTTGTTTATTTCATGTGATTGAATTGTTTAATTCATACACTAACATTTGTCTTGTCTAGTAGGCCCAACTAGACTTGCAAGTGCCCTTCTTTTGCTCATTCAAGTGGTAAAAAGGACACAACAAATTGGTGACCATACTGGGGATAAGATATCAATTTCCTCCCTATTTGTGTTGTTTGATCACTTCTTTTTGACCCAGTTTCCTTGAAGGGATCATAACCAACCTAGCCTTACCTCCAAAGAGATAATTTTGGAGTTGAAGGAGGAGAATTCCACTTAAAATCCCCCCGCCCCCCAATGCGTATCAGAACGTGCACGGGTATTTAAGCCCACATACATGCATTCAAAGTATTGTGTGCTCACAACACTACTGTTCTCTGTGCATTCTGTGTATAGTGTGCCAAAAGGTCTTTGGTTCTCTACACATTCTACACATTGTGTGCCCACTGTGCCTCTGTCTGAACTGTAACCCGCGCATCTATCCAAAGTCTTGAAATTGTAAGAGTTTTTTTGATGTTTTGAAGGCCCCTAGCATTCAAAATCTTGCTCTTGTGCAATTTGTAAATGCACCACACTTAGATTCCCTCTCCACATGAAGGGTTAGTTAAAACATATGCACTTAGGGGATTAAAAAGAATCATATTTCTCCTCTTTTTCTTTGAGTTTCCACATGGATGGCTTGTTTTGATTGTAAAAGTTAAGTTGAGATCCTTTACTATCACACATATAAACACTTGCATTGGGACCAGAAATCAAACTTCAATATTTGAGTATGTTCTTCTCTCGCACCATAGAGCGATATTGAGAATCAGAAAAGTGAATGAGGGAATATTTCATCTCCCTTAACAAAATATTTAGGAGAGGATAAATGCTCCCTAGGGCTCCTCTTAGTTTCTTTTCAAAACATCTTAAATTTGTAAGGGCCCATACATGCCCACATGTTGCAAAATTAGGATAGTTTTTCAAACTACTTTCTTAGTTTACATCACTAGGGGAGTTTAAATATTATAGTAATGGGCCCATACATGCCCACATGCTTGAAATCTAGGATATTTTTTCAAAGATTTCTTATATTAAATCACATTAGGGAGTTTAAAGGATTGGTAAGGACCCATATGTCCACATGCTAGTTCTTTAGGGACTTTAAAATTCTATAAGGTTGTACCAATGGCATCTAGCAAAATAGGTAATCAAGATTTGTAAGGACCACAGGAAGTCCACATGATGCAAATTGACACCTAACATATTAAAAATTTCACACATTTTTTCACTTTCTCACACACAAAGGCACTCATCACTCGCATAATTTCATCTCAAATTGTGGAGGTTGAAGTAGGTTTCCTTCAAAGGGATTCCGAAATGTCCCACTATTTCTTGAAGAAATTATCGACACCCACTTAATTCAAACGAGATTGGTTCACACCCCCAATATCTCAAACAACCACATATATTGTTTTTCTAAAAACTCACTAAGTTTTCTTCCACAGGAGGTGCCAAAAGAATTTTTTTAGTCTAGGTAGGATCTCGGGGGTAGGCATCCAAATAACCTCCTGTTATCTGGTGCTCACATTTTCAAATGTTAGAAGTTGACAAATAAGGAAATTTAACATCCTCCAAGTCAAGTGTTCCTAACACCATAAGGCATGGAGACACCTATGAAGGGTCGAAGGCTGATGTCCAGTTGTTCTGAGCGTCTCCCATTGAGTCACCTAACTTTTGGAAGGGATCCATCTCGTGACCCATTTTCGAGGCCGAAAATCTAAATGTCTCACTTTGATTGAGGTACCTAGTGGCCAAATTTTAGGACATCTACCTAGGTGGACATTGTGGGCTGCAATTGCACCTTGATAAAATTTTGTGTGGCTATTGGGAAATATCGCCAACTCTTTCTAGATATGCACCCTCTACCCCTCATTATAACTGATCGTTTCATCCTTCACTAGTTCCTCTTTTGGTGGCTTCAGACCCCACTGTTGAGTGCTATTGGAAGGTCCAGTTTTATTTGAGAGGAAGGACATTACGTATTTTTAGGACACAAGCATTTTTTTTCTTTTGATCCCCCACATGGACAAAAATCCACCTACCCACATGTATTCTTTTTTTCAATTGATTTATGAATGATTCTCATTTAAATTACATGCGATTGTGAGATATATTGTGAAGGTCCAAATTATACAAGTCTCTTGTTCATTTATTTCTCTCATCACCACTTACACACATTCACTTTGCTAGTCAGACGTCATAGGGGACCCAAAAAATCCCTGTCGTTCCAAACACCTGCAAAATATCCCTCCTATCCTAGGAGGAGTTCCTAGTCTTGCCAACTCACCGACTCAACTGTATCACACCCCTATGAGTGCCACTATTTTGGGATGAGATTTTCTTGGTTCCAACTTACTTGGGTCCACTTCCCAAGGCCATGCATCCACTAGCTCTCCTTCACAAGAAGGCGGGGGGGAAAATTTCTCTCAAGGGAGAAGTATAACCCCACCAAATCCCTCTCAAGGGTAAGGTCCACTACCTGCTCATACCATGGCAGGAATCAATCCTCCACCACCACCCTACATGCCATATTTTTCATCCCTCAACATTGAGTAAACTCACGAATGACCCTATATTGCATGACCCCACATGGCCCAATATGCCTCCCAAACTACCTTAAAAAATTCCCAAGTTTGAAGGAAAACCGGGGGAAGACCCTGCCAACCATGTCATGACCTTCCACTTATGGTGCTCTTCAAACATCATCATGGACGAATCCATCTCTTTAATGTTATTTCAATGCACACTCATAGGTTCATCAACCAAATGGTACGTGGACAAAAAATCAGGGTCCCATGTGACTTTTGAATCCTTGGCCAAAACATTTTTGACCTTATTTCAACTACCAGTTCATCATGAAAATGGTCTAGAACTAGTATCTGAGTGTAAACAAACCTCAACCACACATATCGTCGACCAAATTCATGAATGGCGTCGATGACGCAGTTTATGCAAAGCAGAAACCACCAAAGAACAATGCCTCGATTGGTTTCTCACATCACTCGTCTCTATCCTTACCAAAGATGTGGCTTCCACCTTCCCCCAAACTGAAGAGGAAGCCATCAACAAATCTCAACAGTATGACCTCATTTATGATTAGTTAGGTTATCTATACAAAATACTACTTGACGCCTCGAGACCTATACTATTCAGCTAGGAGAAACCTGGGATGTATCACGTGGTGGATGGATTGATTGGTACCACAACACACCACAATCCATACGTCCAACCACCACCTATGTACGGTACACCCCAATATCTTCCGATGTATTGAGGACCCCCTTATTACCCTCCCCTACCTTATCAACAACCATACCCTGCTGCCCTTCCTCCACCCATGAGTGGACCCTTGACGACACCCATGATGCGCCCGACCTCTCAACCAAGTTCTAGTACCCCCTCTACCTCAGCTTATAACATGGACACTAGTGAAATCACTATTCCTTCCTATGCACCCTACAGACCATTGCCCCAAAATAATCTGTATTTTCCATTTCCTGGTCATCCACAACCAATTTCTCCTCCACAAGGAAAACCACACACTGGGATTAACTTTGTTCAACCCTCTCCTATTCAGCAATTTCAAAATTTTGAACAACTGAATATGGAAAATCCATCCCATCAGCCGAATAATGCCAAGAAGAAAGGAAAAAACTGAAACAATAATAACCCAGGATCAGGCGAAAATAACCCCCAACAAAACCAACCTGTTAGTGGCAACCAAAACTAGGGTAACTAAAATCCTCAAGGGGACAATAACAACAAATTCCAAGGGAGGAACAAAAACAACAACCTCCAGAAAAACTTCCCTTGCACTCTTTATGGTGAGCATGACCATTACACTCACCATTCCCCCATAATTTTCAACTTCAAATGAATGAAATATTCCATGAACGTGCCATGTCCTCCAGTGCCGCATGCCCCTCAGCAGGACCCACAACAATATTTGCAACAACCACCCTCGGTTGTGTTGCAAAAACCTATTCCACACCAAGGTGTGATGAATACCCAATAGGATATGGATCTTCCCCCCCCACAGATGGGATAGTATCAAAACCCTGGAAATCCGACGTATCGCAATATCCTCCTCACATGCGAAGAAGAAATTCTTCTGCAAACGCGCAGTTGTCAATATAGCACACCCCCTGAATCTACTTCCACCACCTCGAAAGAAACTCCAACTACAACGAGACAACCCTTGATGATTCCTCGCCCTAACACTGAACCCTCCATTCGTATTCCTCGCATCCCATTATGATGAAATGTCAACAACCCTCAGGCTAGGGCGGCACACAATTACAGTCTGGTCGATGAATTGGTGCAATTACCTGCATCCATGTCGGTATTGGAGGTCCTCCAAACCTGTCCAACTCAACAAAAATCATTATTTTCTGCCTTGGGGGAAGTCGACCCAGCTGATACTAGACTCATCACATTTGATATAAATTTTGGGGAACCTCGTCTCCATGCTTTGGTAGCTTTCCAGATACCAATTAAGATCCAAAACATCACGGTTCATCGATGTATCATTGATGAAGGTGCATCCACATGCATCATTTCTAAAATTGTATGGAAAAAACTTGGATCCTCTAAGATAATACCATCTGCCAGCACTTTAAAAGTTATGATGAACGGCCATCCTCCCCTGAAGGGATATTTCAAAACGTCCCCGTTGAACTCGGGGGAAAAACCATCCTTATCGACATTGAGGTTATCGATGCCCCCCTCGATTACAATATCTTGTTTGGACATAGCTACATGTACGCTATGAAGGTTATGACTTCTTCTGTGTTTTGAATGAGGATGTTCCCCCACAACGGGAAGATCATCACCATCGACCAAGTTTCACATTACGAGCCTAACCACTCCTCCAACATCGATAACATCTTACCTCTTGTCTGGACTAATTCCTATATGTATTCACTCATGGATATGGGCCCCAAATTTTTTAAGGACCCATCCTTGTTGGGGGCATACCATGAAGCACCACCCCTTATACACTCCTCAACACAAGTGTGTGTCATATATTCTAATGGAACTAACACTGGAGATACCATTCCTCCCATTGAGTCTTCCCCAACCCTTGATGTCCCACCAGTTGAAGAAATCCTACCTCAGGAATTACCTTAAAATCGTATGACACCACTTACCCCTGATTTCACCCTTCCCCAAGAGAAAATCCCAGTTTGCAAAACCATCCCCCAAGCCATTACTCAAATCCCCTTCTTCTAACCCCACCGGGTGTACAATCCTTTCAGGTACCCGCAACACTTATTGTTCCCAACATGGTGCTTGCCATTCTAGTATGGTATCTACATCCACCCGTGATGGTTCCTCAACCATCCCTCCCTCCCCAATTAGAGGGAATCCCGATGAAGATTCCAATACTAACTCCGACCACACCACCCTCACCCCCCATTGACAACACCACCGCTATGACTGGGGGTAGGAGAAAGAAGAAAGAACCCACAACTCCACTTCCTCCTTGAATTCCACCTCCTTAAGCACTATGTGAAAGAGATGGGCACCCCACTAATAGATGTCCTTCTCTTCCCAAGTTACGCAATCTGATCCAACTCCCTTGATCACCCACATCACTCATCACTTCACCAAGCACACCTAGTACTACCACAATGTCCCCTACTACAGGAAACAAAGGGCTACGAACCAAATTTGTGTGTGCGATTTGTTCCGAGTATGGCCACTACACTCATCATTTCCTAGCTCTACCTCAATTTTGGTAGATGCTAACGGCCGTACACAAAACCTTTCATCAAGATCCCCCTCCACCCAAGTCGTCAAATACCCACATTACCGATATCCATTATGTCTCGACCTCAGTCAATGAATGGATGAGGTGTCTTTTCTCTCTTTGTGAATCACTTGATCATTGCAAATACCAGTGTGATCCTTGAATACAAGAATCATCAAATGGCCCTTATTCAAAATCCTCCAACCATCTCACTTACTGTGATACAAGTGATTCCCACTACTACTTCTCCAGACACTATTCACATCACCTCACCTGAACCCGAGTCACTTCCCCACCTCTATGGTTCATGGATAGAATGTCAGAGGATTTCCCCCATAGTACTTCCAAATCCCCGGTGGATTTCCCTCAGGAAATATTACCCTCAACCACAGTCTACAACCCACAATGTCTGTACATTTGGTTTATGTCAAGCATGCCATTGCACCATAGTTGTGATCTCCCTCTTATGTCTTCACCACCAGAAGACAAACACACAGTAACAATCACAAATGTTACTTCCCCGGATCCCCTATATTCTCGCATTTTCCACTGTGACGAAGATATACTGGAGGAACTAACTACCCCTGATTTCCCATGGAATGCACTCCATCATAAAGCTCTTTTTCTCTCACAGGAAGCCTTCGACCCTCCTAGCCAAGCCTCCACATGTGCAATCGAAACTAAGGATTTTATTCCATCAGGGCATATAGACTGGTGCAACAACCCTATCCCTGCCCCCGATTATTTTGAAGAAGGAAACATGGCCAACATTTATCTCACTGTCAAAATCGACATTTCCATCAAACTCGGAATCGTTGAGGAAATCACCATTGGTGCTGCATGCTCTCCTCAGGAACTCACAACTTACAAATATCTCTTTCAAGAATACCATGATATTTTTGTTTGGTCATATAAAGAGATGTCTGACATCTCACTGTGGTTATCCTTCCTTCTCCCACGCATTGGTGAGCCCACCCCTACAAAAACCCCTAGTACGACCATCCATACGACCCTACCCATAAAATAGAACCTATCTATTGTCCAGGAGGATGAGACCATTAACCTGGCTCTTGCAACTCCTAGATTGGTCGGCTTGAACTCCCGTAATCTCCAAATCTCCTCTAAAACCTCTTATCAACTCACTATGGAAGCACGTACAAATGAGGTGGCATTGTGGGCCCCAAAACCATATATAGTCCCTTTTTCCAAACTTCCACACTCAATTATAGGAGCTCAGAGTCTCTATTTTTCAATCCATCTTCATCCATGGGATTAGGGTCCCGCCGCCTACATAGTCACATTCCCCAGGTTACCATCTGCACTCGGCCCCAGGGGAGCATTTTTCTCACATCACGTTCAAGTATGCATGCTCATGTTCAAAATTATCAAATAACTGTTATATGTTCTGTATCTTCAGATATTGTTCACGTCGGGTATTTGATTTTAATGTGTGTAGGTACTTGGTCATCAAAAACTCGCGCAACCCCTTCAGGAATATGATCGACAATGACATGTAATCATTCCCTCTGACTATCAATTGCATCTCCCATTCATAGCCTCCGACATTTTCCTATAGGATCCTCACATCTAGCTCTGCAGTACTATCACCTCTGTTGCAATTCGGTACTATCACTCGATAAAACTCTCCCCCACATGAGTTTTCCCACTCATAGTCCCCCTTATAATTTTGACACTCACGCTGATTTCACCCTTTAGGGATGGGAGTCCCGATATTCTTACGCATGTTCGAGAATCAACCACATACTCCTTCTCCTCATTTTTCTACCTTTCCCAATGGATTCCCAGTTTACTTCATCATAGTTATATTTTGACTACGCCTCCAAAGTATCATTAAACCTCCATTTCATCCACAATCAGTTTTCCCATCTGCAGATTTCCCTCCATTCATTTACCTCATACAGAAAACCACCCATGGGGCCCCCACCATCCATCGGTTCTCCATGCAACTTAACGCCCTCACAGGCCAAGCCATATTGCACTGGGGCACCCGTTTCTGTATCTGTACACTCATCCCAAATTATTCTTTATTTATTTGGTAATTGTAAAAAGCCTTTGTTTCCAACATTTGCTTAATTTTTTGTTGTCACCCTTGACGACCTCCTTTTTTCCGGTGAAGCAACCCATTTCACCCTTGGTTGGGGAATTCACTACCCTCTATCCATATTGAAATCATCCATAAAGCCTGAGTATCGCACCATCCATGTACCCCTAATCTCTGAGTTTGTCTACTTTTTCACGCCTTTGTCGCAAGTTAACCCCATGTCTAGTCATCCCCCTGACGCTAGATACAATTTCACAGGTTTCTTCCAATCATCCTTCACATATATCCCAACCAAGGGTAGTCTTGAGTCTCACCACTTCTTGAATTCATTCATGTTCCTTATCAGTTCCTGATCTTATCCAGTGGATTTCATGAAGCCCTTTTTGCTTCTTGGAGTCGCGTCTCCCTCTCTGTCGACATCAACATAGTTTTCAGAAGGGAGACAATATCTTGACTCTCATTACCTTTACAATGAAGAGTCTCAGACGGAATATAGAGAACCATCATTTCTCTCTGCTCTCATTGACCCCCATAAAAATTTGACTTCAACACAATCTCATGTTATAGTGGGTCTTACTATGAGACTATTGCAATTGTTTTATACCATCCAAAGACCTCTGAATATGGTTAGGTCATCAATGCCTATGAATGATCGACACTTATTCTAGTTGTCCTTGCTTATTTTCAAAGTATGGTCACCATCAGAATTGTCATCTGTCATTATCAAAATGCCCCAGAGGGTGCTGCAGTTATCTACATCATCATACCACTTTAGTTAATATCTTACACTTTTGAGTTACATGACACGAGCATGGGAATGCCTGCCTCGTCTGTATACAAGATTTTATTTTCCTACCTAGAGAAAGGTTTGGTCCCACAGTTTCCCCTCTCCCTCTGACAGATCGCTCTTGCAGTTTCTCTCAATACTCTTTCTTACAATGGTACTCTCAGTAGAAGAAACATTGATGTATTTCGGCTATACGTATGCTCCTAAACTCACACATGAGGGGGCATATGTTATCACTGAAATTTCATCTGCAACATCACATGCAAATGGTTACAGGAATACAACATCTCCAAACACCTATTAGTTCACCTGCAACACCAAAAAATCATTTCAAAGAGGCAAAAACTATACAATTGGTCAAAAAAGTGACATGCGCTAAAACACTAAAGGAAGTGCGTGCACAATGCATGTGCCAAAGAAGCCCATAGAGCGCACAATGCACCATATGCGTGATTGTGTACGAGAAAAGCCGCGCAATCCTGTGAACAACGCATTTATGGTTCTTGTCGGCCCCTCACCCACTTTTGGACCAGCTTCCAACTTGATTTGACTCTCAAATCAAAGCTAAATATGAATGGGGGGCTGGTCGAATACCTAAGGGTGCCCTAAAGGGCCCCTTGTCCACACTAAGAACCGATTGAGTATTTCCTCAAAGACATGCTATAAAAGGAGACCGTGGGTGCACTAAGAATTTAAGAATCTCATTTTATTGTTATGTTGTGTCTATCCTCCCTCAAGAAACCTCTTTTCTTCTTGGATCATTCTAGCAACATCTCAATAAGCTATTCACCTCACCTCTTGAAGAATAGGCTTGGATTTATTCACCATTTTCTTTTTAGTTTATCATTGTAAGAAAAGCTCTCAAACAGGGGATTCAAGATCCCTCCCAAGGAGGAAGAGGGGATCCTTCAATCCTCCTTTCTCTACGATGTTTGCCAACTAATATAGTTATCCATTGGTGGCATAATTATTGGTCACTTGGTTGATTGATTTTGGTTCAAATTTCCTCATGCATTTTAGTTTTATTTCTTTAGTCATTTCTTTAGTTGTTTCTAGCTTAGTTGTTTGTTTATTTCATGTTATTGAATTGTTTAATTCATACGCTAACCTCTGTCTTGTCTAGTAGGCCCAACTAGACTTGTAAGTGCCCTTCTTTTTCTCATTCAAGTGGTGAAAAGGACACAACATCTGGTACCATTAATTAACAATTATGATCTGCATATGAATGCAAATGTATTCCTAATAACATATAAATTTCAAGCATAATTACAACTGAAAAACCTATAACATATTTAACTCAATTATAAACACAATGATAATTTAGATACAAAAGAAAACACTTATCTTTTTAATAATTCTCTAACTGCATGCAGACCTCAGACATTCCTCCTAGCCATAGATTCTACTGCTCATAAACTCTCAACAAGAGGTCACCCCCGAGCCAAGGCTAGAAACTCCACCTGGGAAGGTTTCCTAAGCCATAGTAAGGTCCAACCAACACAATAAAATTTAGGTCAAGGTTCCCACTGATGCAACTATCCTATAACCTCTCATTTCCCATATCCTGTCCCACCCTAGGAAGTGTACCCCTTCTCTTCTCAACAATCATTTGACTGTCTCACTTCCCTTTCAGAGATTTAGCAATAGGTTGGAAAAAAATTCTAATAGCTTTGTATCTATTTCCCAACACACAAGGAAAATAATTCCCAACAGTTCTCTCTCCTAGAGAGAATTCTCACATGCACGATAACCTGCTTCTTTAGAGTGCACACAATTCTGACAACCTGCTTCTTCAACATAAATTACCTATTTTCATTGGTTACAAAAAACTCTAAATATTCCCAAGTACAGGTACGAAAATGGATGGCATGGAGAGTATGGATGGAAAGAGTCCATGTGAGAATAATGAGAGAGTGATGGTAAGAACGATGGGAAATACACTATTTACCTAGATTTATATTTGCATGTTCCCAACTTGATACTTGTCATGTTAGGAACTACCTTGTCCCCACTAACTTTAGGAAATATTAATATAATATTCCCTTGGGCTTAAGCCCCCTTGGCTTAGCCCCTTTTTCTAGACTCTTATCCCAATTTCCCTTCTAGTGGAGTTCTATCCCCCCATACTCTTTTGTCTTGTTGGTCTACAATAGTGATGCATTTGATTAATAATCCAAGTGTTACTACATATTACAATGATAAGATTTTTGGCCTTTTAGCATCTAGGCTCTATAGCCTAATAACCACACAGACACTTTGGCCTCAAAAAATATATACAAAGGAACTTTGATCCAAGATATCGTGGCTCAACATATTATATGTACATTTCGAATTAGGGTTCTACCTAAGGGTATTACATTCCCCTACTTCTTATTTACCCACTATCCTGAGTGCATTATATACACATGTATAATCCAAAATCCTTTAAAAATATTCAAAAAAGTGTGGATACTCTTTCCGCATTGCATCTTCATGTTGCTAGGTTGCATCTTTAGGACCATAACTGGTCCACCATACCTTTACCAGCCCCATTGGTTGATTCTAGAGAAACTTGAATTTTTGATCCAATATGCACACTAGCTAAACTCGTAAGTCTCATTGTTTCTCCATCTGAATCACATTCCAATCAATTACATGATTAACATCATGGGCATACTTTTTAAGCAAATGCACATGGAATACATTATGATAATGCACATGGATGTAGGTAGTGAAAGCATGTATGCAACATGACTAATCCTCTCTAGGATCTCAAATGGTCCATAATATCTCGCTGCTAGCTTTGAACAATTTCCCAACTTCATGGAACTTCTCTTTGCCTTCAATTTTATTAACACATGATCACCCACTTTAAATTATCTGTGAGTTCTATCCTTATTTGGATAGATATTTTTCCTATCTTGGGAAGCCTTTAAATTTTGCTTAATATTCACCATCTATTCCTTCATTTTCCTGAGAAATTTTGGCCCAACCACTGCTCAGTCTGTTGGGTTGTCCCAACTCACCGGTGTTTTGCACTTTCTACCATATAATTCTTCAAATGGGCTAGTTTTTAAAGATTTATGATACCCATTATTGTATGCATATTCAACCAAATGTAGATAATCTTCCCATTTTGATGGTTTATCCATCACACATATCCTCAACATATCCTCAATCACTTGAATGAGCCTCTTTGTTTTCCCATTTGACTATGGATGATATGTTGTGCTTAAATTCATATTTTTCCCAAATCCTTTAAACAATCCCTTCCAAAAGATTGATGTAAACTTGGGATCTTTGTCAGAAACAATTTCCTTAGCACTAGTACATTTGGTTCAAATTTTGACAGTGTGTTCGATGCAATTGCCACTTTATATTGTCGGGAGAACGACAAACAACGAACCCCCTCAAACGTCATTTCACATGACATATCTTTTCTGACGCCATAGATATCGTCTCTGTTGTGACGTTTCATGCAGACATGTGTCATCTCAGATTTGACTGTCCAAACCCCATATATCCATCGCTACAACGATGCCATAGACATCAGAATTCTGACGTCCCATTTCGTCGGTCTCCACTACGTGGACACCATGGGAGTGATGTTATAGACGTTGTAATACCGACGTATGGTAACGTCGCTCAACCGACTTTAAGCTATATATCAACGACGTGGATGCCATGGGGAGTGACATTATGGACGTCGTAATACCGATGTATGGTATGCCATGGGAGCGACATTATGGACATCGTAATATCGATGTTAAGCTATATATCAACAATGTATATGCCATGGGAGCGACGTTATGGACGTTGTAATTCCGATGTATGGTAACGTCGCTCAACTGACATTAATCTATATATCATCGACATATATGCCATGGGAGAGAAGTTATGGACTTCGTAATAGCGACGACCTGTAGGTATTTAAAAATAAAAATAAATGTCAATTTATTTTTGCTTTTTTGATATTTTCAAATTTTGCAACTCTAAAATGTTAATATTTCATTTTAGCCTATTCATGTATAAAAGATTTAGTACATCCTCGAAGGTATATACATTATGCATAGGGTTTCTTCGGGTTTCTACAATTAATCAATATTATGCATATGGTTTCTTCGGTGGGGCTTGTCAAAGAACCCTAGGTTCATGTTGAGCAGGTGCCATATTATATCTCAACCAACACCATTACTTCTTACTAAAATATGGAGTGGGAATATAAACAAATAACAAAGATGAATATTGTGACTATGAATTCTTCTCAGGTTTTCATTATCAAAAGGTATAACAGAGCTTCAAATACATGGTGAAAATAAATTTCTTACAGATTGGTGTAATAATCAATGCACAATCTCAAATCTGGTTCTTGCTCTTTTAATTGAAAGAATTGTAGAATCTAGGTTTCATTTCCAACATATTTCTTTTAACCATGTGTATAGAGAATTAATTATCAAGGTGGAAGCATTATCAAAGGAATCTATAGTGTTGGAGGAAGGTTTCTTAGTCATACATGAACACTCCAAAAATTCTCTATTTTCAACAGTACATCAGTTTGTACTTTGAATTTTGTGTATGCATGTTTAAGTTAATGATTATGTTGTAAATACATGTTTCCTCCGAGGTTTCTATTTTGATTCATTTTGAATCTGAAGACTGTAATGACCAAACATGAACTACTAAAAAATAAGGGATCAAAACATAGCAACAAGGCTTAGCAATGCATATTTTGATTTCTTGATGAAATAGAAAATATAAGTTTTTTTTCTTGGGAGAAAAAAAAAATAAAAAATAAAATATATATATATATATATATATATATATATATATATATATATATATATATATATATATATATATATATATATATATATATATATATATATATATATATATATATA
>JZKD02S0773844.1:0-14720 GCA_000966675.3 Picea glauca | reverse complement strand
AGAACTCTTTCATTTTCTTGTCATAGTATCTCTTAGTCAAGTATTTCTTTTCAAAATACTTCTTGAATTCCCTCCAAGTAACACTTTTCTCTTTAATGTGTTGCACCTGCACAAGTTGATCCCACCACATGGATTCCTTTCCCTTGAGTTGATAGATGATAATTCTTCCTTCTGCATGAGATGATTAATTATGCAATTGAAAATACTTTCTCATGACCAACAACCATGTCTCTGCATCTTCATCCTTCTTGTGCTCACCATAAAATGTAAGAGGTTTGATTTTGTTCATTTCTCGTTGTAGCTCATCCACCCCAGACCTCTTATGCTTTCTGACAGGGGATGGAATTGAGTTGTTGTGTTCTCTCTTATTGGAATGCCTCAGAGAGTGACAGTGATGTCTTCTAACACTTATGTTTCTTCTTTTCTCATCAAGATACCCATGACTTCCTGATTTGCTTGAGCCACTCTCCTTATCCAATTTATTTTCTATTATGTTCAAGCTCTGCATTAAATTCATGTTGAATTCCCCTTGCTGCTCCTTGTCTCACATAATCCTTTTATTATCATATTTATGGCTTTGGACATCCCTCTGCAAATTTTTAATGGTCTCTACCATATTCATGCGTTTATCCCTTCCTTCTCCATGTCCATTGGAGTTTGTTCCTTCAATGCCCAAATGGACATCCATCCCTATGATCTCATCTTCCTGGTTGTAAGTCCCTTGTGCATATTCCATTCCTATGGAATCTATGATGATCTTGATCTGATCTAATTGTTGTTAACTCTACAAAATGTGTAGCCAACAAAACTTCGTCAGGTTAACCGACTCAACAATTTCATGAAAAATATGAACCATTCTGGTTCAATAATATATCAGAATTATTTCTTCTGATTTCCTGAAAAATTAAATTCCCAAATCAATTTTATGTGTGAATATTTATATTCTACTATCCAACACCTTTCCAACACCTACTACCATGCTCAATTCTGAGTCTTGAGCAGAAAGTTATGGTTATTTGAGAATTGCAAATTAATTTTTTTGTCGACACTTCAACTTGGCGCAACTTTGCGCTGTAATTATGCATTTTCACACCTACTCCATTGGAGTTTTCATAGGATCTCAATTGGGTTTATTCATATACATATTTTGGACAGTATTTCCAAGTTTCACCTCTTTCTGGGTTCTAGACTGATAGTTACAACCTATTGAAGTTCTAGGCCAATTAGTGTTTTTGTTCTAGAATGTTACAGGTACCTTCTTTGCAATATTAAATTTTTTTAACATACCCATAAATTTAATTCAGCTTTGGGACTGTCTTCTATGGTTCAATATCTTTCCATTAACTACTCCTGCACCTCAATCTGATTTCGGAGGATAAAGTTATGGCTCTTCAAAGTTAGTTGGGTCTTAAAATTTACCCTCCACTGTTTGTCCTGTAACTTTCTCATAAAAGCTCTGTATGACGAATGATTTACACCATTAGAAATCTCTCTCCAGACTATTTTATTTGAGCTAGAAACACAGAGTGTACCTTTTCCAAGTACACTCTATTCTTTTGGGTTTTCAGTAACTAAAAATGTTGTTAAGGGCCTCAAAAATGTGTTGCAAAAAGACAACGTTCAAATAGTATAAAATGTCACGTAAATTCACTATATTTTTTTGTTTTTCACCATCCAAACGATGTCGTGTACAAAAATTTCAACCTGTACACCCATATTTAGCATGCGAAACAATACCAGAAGGTAATTCATGCTCCGTGCACCTATAACCATTGTGCATCATTTCTCTATCGCGCCAATAACTGGTGCACACTATGTTGAGCAAAAGATATGAAGTAATCTTACTCAAGCATTTTCAGATATTGCTTGGATAAAGAAATATAGACAGGAATATCACCCTATGTTTATAGCCCCCAAAATTATTTCCTAATCCATAAGTATTGGTTACAAGGGCTTAGGTTGATTTTTTTATAAATGAAAGATTGTTGAAAAATTCAACTTTTTATGTAATTTTTCTGAATGTAACAGATGTAAAAATAAATGTAGAGACAGAAGTAAAAATACCAAGTAAATAATTAACACAGATGAGGCATAAAGAAATCACTTATTTCATTCCAATTTATTAAAAGAATCATTCTCTTTACAAAATTACCTAAGGAAGTTTGTACCAAAGTCAAACTTAGATGTCCCCGATGAAAACCATACAAAAGGACTTCTGACAAAAAGTAAAGAACTAAACTTTAAAATCTACATCAACTTGCCATAGATTGCTACCCACTCGACTCTTCACAATATCCTTTATCAATCATGAAATTTAATTCACAAACAGACAAGTCTACACAGACTATCAAAGATAGATCAACACCTTCAAAAAACAAGTGTCTGAATGATGTAATTAAGCCTTGAATCTTGCTATCTACAATAGGACCCTGCTGTCATAAAAGAGAATTAGGATTTCAATGAATTAAAGAATGAATGAAAAATGAACTATCTCAACAAAAATCAAGAGAAGACCTTAGTATGCTTTCTCGTTCTATTCTCCTCTTGTTCCTCCTTCTCTTCTTGCCTTTAAGCAATCAAAATTAGTTGAAGTAGTTAAACTACCTCTTTTAGTTAAGTTAACTAAAACTCAACTAAATTTTAGTTTAGGGGGGAAATTAATAAAATAATAATAAGGGTCTTAATAAATAATAGCTAGTAGGTGGGACCCCTTATGTCTCCCTTTAGTTTCTTAACAAACATAAACACAACTAGTTAATCAATCAAACACATCCCTCCTTGTGGCTCCCATCATCACTCTCATAAATTGAAAATTAATATCAATGATATTTGAAACCATATCCAAAAAATATAATATCCAACATATCCAAAAATAGTGTGATATCCAAAAACTTCAGCAATCAACTGTTCTCAACAATCAATAAATAAAACACTAAAAAACCACATTTTCCACTATGGGAGGAAATTTTTCCCTTGTTGCTACCGTTTCCCTTTGATTTCTCTGAATTTGCCTTAGGCTGTGTGGAGCCTTTAGGCATGATATCACTGATAACATGAGATAAATCATCTCTCAAATGCATGCGGGATGAAATGGATTTGGCAGAGTCATTTGAGGGAGAGGAGGGGGAAACAACAACTTTTCCTTTATAAGGTGCATGGCGGGCTTCGGTTTTTAACCTCTTTCTTGCATGGAAGGACTGTACTGGTGAATGTGTAGGGGAAGCTTGGACAATTTGGTTAACTGGTGGAGGAGGAGAAGACATAGACAAATTGGGCTAGCCATGATGTTGGGAGATTGACGGGCGGAAAATCTCTTTCCATTCGTCATTTTCAAGGACTTTAGGTTGTAATAAGACATGAGGGGGAGCTGGGATGCCAGGGACATGTGGGGATTGGAAAGGAGGCCTTTCTAGCCTAGGTTAGACCACCCCTTGTCCAATCCAATTGAAAAATCCATCTTGGAATAGCTGGTTCAACTCTTGTGAGTCTACATCAAAATGTATAGAAAACCTTGGACTTATAAGGCCCCTATTACCCCTGCCATGGCTACCTCTACTAAAGAATCTCATTCATGTATGAATTATTTATTAGAAACTAGTTTCTTTAACAAACCATACATGACATCTCTTTAAATATGAAACAAATTTTGGCTCAGCAACACATCAGACTCATGCAATCCAATCCATAAAAATCGTTTAATACTTGTCAATGATTAGGGGGTGAATAAGGGTTCTAGGGTATATGAGGGATTGTATTGAGCTAAAAGTGGTAAAATGAAGGGGGGTAGATCATGATTACAACTCAACAAATCATCAAACAATCAATTATATTGTAATAAGAAAACATATCAACTGTAACTCATCCCTGTGCCATCCTTCAACTACTATAATACAGAGTTTTCATTTAACTATAATTTAATTTTAAGAACAAAGAGTGAATAATGAATTAGGGAAGGTGAGGGGACTTGTAATATGAGTAAAAATGAGAGAATGGTACAGAAATAAGGAATACTATTCATTAAAAAAATCAAGTAACATAACTCTATACTAAACTTAACACAAAAAATACCAACACCATGTCAACAATCACTGTGTATCAAACTGTTTGTTGTCACAACATTTAAATTCCTCAAAAATTCTCAATTAGAACAGTCTAGCAATTAACTCATAATTGAAACAACTTTCCATTCAACAACCCTTGCTGGCATGAATTTGATCAGACCAAGGTCCTTCTCAAGTTACCAACAATTCTTCTCAGGTTACCAACAAAAGGTACCATGTAGTCTAGAGCGTTGGCATTTTCATCTCTTCTGAAGAGAAGAAGTCTCACCCGAAGCTCTGCTGAGACATATAAATAGGGAAGGGTAGGGAGAATACCAAAGAGGATCCATAGAGCAGTCAAAACTCATTCCTGTCCTTGTGCAAGAGACATCAATAAATATGAAACATATAAATGCATGAATCCAACCTACTTACGTTGCGAGAAAGAATTCAAATGGTGAACCATCAAATATAACTCATAAACCATAAAGGAAATACTATAATGCATAAGTAAGCACATAAAGACACAACATATTTTGAATTTCATTCCTTCTTCATATTATCTTTATGATCTTTCTCTGATTACAGACTCAAAATTCCATAGTAGGGCTTAGTATAGACTCTTGGCTCTTAGACCCATGTGACAGAGCTTCAATCCTCTAGTTGATAGTTCTAATCCATTACAGACTCAAACATGCCTTTTTCCTGACCTACAAAAAATATCAACAGCTAATTTGAAAATCTGGAAGACTCCAACCAACCCGACTCAACTCAACCCAGCTGAATAACTCATGAAATAATGAGCCAATTATAGAGAGATGAACTAATGAACATGCAAACAACAATAATAACAATAACAACCCTTTTACAATTGCATTTGGTCCTATATATAGCTGGGTTGTTTCTTCCTTATCGGTTTTCATGCTTTCTTGTTCTATTGCAACCATTTGTTGCTTTGCTGGCGTTGTGCTGGCTTCCACAATTGCTTTCTATTGCTCTTTCTCCCAGCCTTTGATGGAGTTTTTGCAACTCATTCTTAGTCAAAACTTGTGCAATTATTTCTCAAAATGAATGCCCCAATAGGCTCTGACCACAATCCTTGACTTGTCCTCGAGTCAAACTCTTAGTTCTTTCACATCCTCCAAGAGCATCTGTTGTTTTCCCTTGTCTATCTTTTCTTCTTCTTTGGGCTCTTCTATTTGTTCTCTTTCTTCCTTTATCTCATCAAACAAAGGGCCCAATTATGGTACCATCTCTAATGCTCTGTTCTTTACTCCTTGAAAGATTTCAATTTTGTCCTGCCATTTTCGAGCGAGGAGTACTGCTTCTGCAAGGAACTGTTGGGTCGTCTCTTTGTTGTACTCCTTTGGCTTGGCCGCAACCAACGAGTTCCACTCAGAATCGGCTATTGTGTTGATCTGATGCATTTTCATATAGGTGGTTTGAATTATTGGTAAAAAATCGCGCAGCTCTTTCTTGGCTATGGACTGTGCCTCATAGAGTGTGTTTAGTTCGTTGTTGGCTGCTGAATTTGGTCGCAGTTCTGTTGTTTCTCCATGGGTTCCATTGTGACCACAAATTATTTGTTCAACACCTAGATCTTTGTCTAGAACTCCTCTAATACTTCATTTCATCGAGAGATGATGCCCATCCACTCGCTGACTTCTCTGAAGATTTTGGTGTAGTCCGTTGTGTCTTTGTGCAATGCTACTCGGGAATTGTTGCCTTACAATATTATCTTATGCATTTGTTCCTGGAGCTGCTGAGGCTTCTGTTCTTCTTCCTGCTGAACCTGTTGTATCTTCACTTGGAGCTGGTCAGTGCGATTGGCGAGTTGCGTCCATGCTTCCTATAATAGCTTGATTTGTTTTTCTGGCTCGCTTACATCGCTAGCCTCGGGTAGTTCAGGCGCAACTTTCTGAATCTTCGGCCAAGCCTCAAAAAGTTTTTCCTGTACTTTTTCCAGTTTGCATTGGACTTGGAGTCTGTCATGTGCTTCCTTCATTATGTATGTGTGTGCCATGAATTGTTCTTTCCTTGAAATCTCAGTGGATCTCTCAGCCTCCTAGAGTCTTTGCTCCAACTGGTTCATGGATGCCATGATTAATCAAAATAATTATGGTGCTGGCGAGTGTACCATGTTAGTATATGAAGGAGGTGCTTCAGTGGGTGCTCATGTCTATAGTGGGATTCCACTGGCCGTTGAATGGTCTGAGAAAGTTTCTACCTCTTCCTCCATTGGTGGCACTAGTGAGATTCTCAACCTTAGATCTGCCGACAAAAGAGTCAGAACCTCTATTCTGGCTATGCAAAGTTGCATCAACTCTACACATTGTTGAGGGTTCTAGAGAACCTGCTCCTTTTGTGCTTGCATGGCTGTCATATCCTGATCATTTGTCGCTTCTGGTTCGTTGTGCACATATGGTATCTGTGGCTCTTTTGGTCCTTCTTCTTGATGTGTTGTGATTTATTGGGCACCCTCACCCTTGGCTGGTGAGGTTGTTTCCTGGGTGTTGTCGGGTTCTGAATCCTCTCTAGCTTGGGCATATTCTTCTTACGTTGAATATTCAGAATCTTGTTCCTAGGTGTCTAGATTCAGATCATCTAATGTCATGCTCAGCTCGAGGGCTTTGGTGTTGGGACCAGAAATTTCTAATCTTGGCTTGGGTAATTCTCTGGTTATTTTTGGGAGTCATCGCTCCACTATCTCTAGCAGATCGAGATGCATTTGTTCTGAGGTCGTGGTATGATGTGGACCGGTAGTGATGAGGTTTGGTAGTTGGAGTGGTGGTGGAGGGTGCTCAACAAATACTGTGGATGGAAGTGTTTCAGGCTTTGGGTCATCCTGAATATGAATGATAGTGGTGGCTTTGGTGGTGGCATGGGTTCAGGGAGTGATAGATGCAAGGGGATGTGGGTTCAGGGGTTTTTTCAGGGAGACCCCAGTTCTAGGCCTCTTCACCAATGGCTTGGTACCAAGCACAATGCCCAAGATTTGGTTAACCTGCACACCTGAGAGCATAACATCATCCGGTAGTTGTCGGTGGGCCGGTCTTTTCCTCCAGTCTAGCTATTGTATCTCTTCTTCCCCCTCAGAGTTTGTTTGTGCTGGAGCATCTGGCTTCTTCTGCTTGGGGCTTGAACTCAATCCTTCTCCTGGTTCGTTGTCTTTCTTCTTTAGCAGCTCCGCAGGAAAAATGTACTGCATGCCTGATTTATGCTAGCTGCATTTGACTCTTGACCATGACATGAATTCCTTATCAAAGGATTCTTCATCTAAATAGAATAGAAGCATCCTTGTGTGGAAATGTTCCTTGCTGACATGTCTTGGCTAGACGAATGTGTTGTGCTGGTTCATGCTAAAGGTAATATTCCTCATGTTACAGTTGAAGAGCTCCTGCATGATGCAAATCCATTGCGTTGCATCTATCATACCATTATACCATTTGGTAAATGTTTCATTGTTGAGTGTTGTGTTCTCAAAGTCTTGTTTGGACTGCCATTGCTCAAACATATTCACCATGCGCCCCTTATCTGGTATTGCCAGTGGTCTAACCATAAGTGAATTCCATTTGATCATTACAAATGACACAAGTAGGTATCCATAGGTGAAGGTTCCTCCCTTATCTTGTGCTTCACAATATATTAGTAGCTCCTCCAATAGGACACTACACCAGTTGAACACTGCTCCATTTGTGCAGAAGTCGACAACTGATAACGCATCTAGAGTGCATTATCCCTTGTATTAATACCTCATACCCTTGCTGGCTATGATGTAGCAGCCTACCTGGACTGTGTCGGGTAGTATTGGTTCAATTACTATTGTGCGTCCTCCTCTCTTTGTGTTAAATTTCTCATAAAGGCTAAGCTCACCTTTCTTTTTCCCGTGCTTCCCAAGACCCTGGAATCCCTTCAACACATCCTCTCCTTAGGAGGATAATACAATAATCTATTGGATGTCATCAACATGGATTGGATATTGCTTATCCAACCATAGACTTCTATCATGCACCCTGCTTATCAGAAATTTCGTGTAGTGCGCGATCTCACCTGTGGTACCAAAGACTGGTAAGTCTCTCAATTTCATGATGGTTGATTTAAATAAGTTGATGAAATATTATTTTGGTACTACTTGGATTCTTTCGACTCCATACGGGACTATATCCCAAATTACGTCTGTGTGCATCTATGGGAACAAGGCTGAATCCGTGAGGTTGAGGAGCTTAGCTTGCTCTACCTTCCCTTTGAGATCGCCCATGATCTTGATCCAGGGGTCAGTGGGCTCATCTGGTATTGCTTCTTTAGTCATGGCACTTCGGCTTGCTATGGATCTAGGCATTCACACTTCTGTGATAGGTAAGAGACGCTTGCAACTTTTTACACTAGTCCTAACTGGTTCGCACTGCTAAGTTCGGAGATGGCTATGCTCTTTTTATAAACAATACATTCTTGGATAAGTTTTGAGAGCCTTATACTTGGCTTAACGGGTAAGTTTTAGCAGTAAATGCTACTCATCATGACCGTATGGATGCAATTTGGGTGTGAATTGTCCGACGAGATGATTTTAGTCAAGGTAAATCCTATTGACGATATTGGTATTTACTTATTTTAGTGGAATAGGGACGTGGTCGATTTGAGACCTTTCTATTTGACGGGTGGGAGTCTCGACATGAACTTCGATGGCATATTGGCATGATATAGGTTGTCCTTGTCATATTTAATGACTGTCATTAATAGAGTTTCTTATGCATTAGGTCTTGTACTGTAGGGTCATTAGTTCTGTATCAACCAACACTTAGACAAAAAAAATGAACTATGCGTTATGATGCAATACTACGCATATGGACTTTATTAACCAAACTTAAAAATTTTCAGAAAGAAAACAAAACTCAAATCTATCTATTGTACAAGCTCCTTTGAATTGGAGCAACTGTCCTTCTCTCTCATGTTTGAGACAGGTAGGGTTTCAGGTGAGATCCATTCACCCATCCCAGTCATAACACACCATCTAGTTGTGCAATTCAGACTGCTCCCAAGGGTCGGATCTCTGCAACTATGAAGGGTCCCAACCAATGCATACATAGCTTGCCAAGATGCTTCTGGTATCGGCTATCATAGACTAACACTTTGTCCCCTTGTGTAAATACCTTGGTATTGATGTGTCGGTCATGCCAAGATTTTTGTCTTTCCTTTTCCATGGACTGATGGAAGTTTTCTAGAAATCTGGTTTCCTCGAGTTCTTGTAGCTCCGCAAGTCTCTATGTTACCGATTCCCCTTCTATCATACATGTGAATTGTGCAATATACAAGCTTGGAGTGATGAAATCTATAGGCATGACTTCCTCCCTCCCATAGACTAATTGAAATGGTGTGTATCTGTGGAGTTTCTTTGTAGTTTTCCTATAGGCCCAGAGGACAGCTGGAACTCTATCATCCCAGTTCTCCCGGTTTGCGCAACAAACCTTTGTTAGTCCTCTTTTGAGGATTTTGTTAAAGGCTTCGACTGTTTCATTGGCCTGTGGGTGGTATGGACTGCTCTTGTGATGCTAGATCAAAAATTCTATTGTAAGTGTTGCTATAGTGCTGCTAATGAAATGAGCTCCCTGATCGCTAGTTAGGCTCCTGGGACATCCGAACCGGGTAATGATATTCTCGAAAATGAACCTTGTAGCAGTGTCTGTCGAACAATCCTATACCATTTCTGCTTCTTCCCAGCATGTAAGGTATTCAATCACGGTAATAATGTACCTGGCCTTTGAATGTTTTTCTATGGGGTGGATTGGGCCAATGAAGTCAACTACCCATTTCTCAAATGCCTGTAGAGCTGTAACTAGTTGTAGTGGTAGTTCATCTCTTTGTGACATCTTGTCCACCCGTTGACAAACATCACATGATCTAGTGTATACTTTTTTGTCCTTGAATAGTGTGGACCACCAAAGTGCTTCCTGTAGAACTTTCTGTGCCGTGGCCTTTCCTCCTACGTGGCCTCCTTCTATTCCGCTATGGCATTCCCAAAGTATATCTTGCATTTCATGATCAAGGACGCATCGTCTAAGAATTTTGTCTAGTCCTAGTTTATACAATTGTCCGATGATCAACTAGTACTCTACTGCTCTAATGAACATATGGTGTTTTTGGGTTGTGGAATATGTTTCAGGACAAGACCATGTATAGAGAAAGATTGGCATGTGCTCCAAATATTCCGGTATGGCCTCAATCCTGAACAAGTCTGCATCTAGGATGTGGTCATCCACTGCTTTGCCACTTTCTCCTGAATCTAGCCTGGATAGATGGCCGGGTCTGACTTTGCATCATCTCGTCTTGATGATGACTTTAAAAGAAAATTCTTGAAACAACAACAACCATCTACAAATTCTCCCTTCCAACATAGGTTTATTAACTAAGTATTTCAGTGCAGAATGATCAGTGAAGAATTTTAAGTGAGATCCTAACAAATAAAGTCTAAATTTCTATAAAGAATAAATGATTGCTAAGCCTTCCCTTTCTATTTTTGTGTAGTTGTGTTCTGATTGCAACAACTTTCGACTCGCAAAATAGATAGGGTGATCCATAGCTCCATCTCTAGGTTGTGTTAGGATAACTCCTAAGGAAATTTCAGAAGCATCTACATGGACGTGAAATTCTTTCTCCCAGTTTGGGAATATCAGAATCGGTGCTGTAATGATTTTCTCCTTAAGTGTCTCAAATTATTTATCACATTCGGGAGTCCATTGGAATGTTTCATCCTTTTTCAGAAGGTTTTCCAGTGGCACAGTAATGTTGGCATATCTTTGAATAAACCTGCGGTAGTAACCTGTGTGTCCTAGTGTGGAGCACAACTATTTAGCACTCATAGGTGGTGTCTTATTGACAATGAATGCAACTTTGGATGGGTCTACTAATACTCCTTCTCGGAAGACTATGTGGCCCAACAGATTTCCATGTGGCACACAAAAGATACACTTTTTGAGATTTAATGAAATTTGCAAATCTATGAATTTGTCAAACATTATCCTAAGCAGTGCCTACATGTTCCTTAAGAAATATATATATTGTCCAATCATCCATATAGACTTCGATAAACTTGTGAATGAATTCTCTAAAAGATGCTATCACAATCCTGGAGAAAACTACATGGGCGTTCTTTAAACCAAATGGCATTATGTTGTATGCAAAAGATCCCCATTCTGTAATGAAAGTAGTCTTTCTTTTGTCTTCTTCAACAATCCTAACTTGATGGTATCTTGAAAAATCATCTGTAAATGAGTATGCTTCCTTCCCCGCAACCTGTTCTAGCACCTCATCAGTAAAGGGTGTTGGGAAAGGGTCGTGCACACAGGAAGAGTTAAGGATTTTATAGTCTACATAGACTCTAATATCCTCAGTGTCTTTCTTGCTTTGAATGACTATTGGGCTGACCCACTCTACTTATTCTACCACAAAAATGAGACCTGCTTCTAACATCTTATCAATCTCCTTCTTAAATTTCTCTTTTACTCTTAGGTTAAGATGGTATGGTCTATGTTTGACAGGCTTGCATCCTATTTTTAACTCAATCTTCATTTCTCCCATGACTCCTTTGATTCCTTTCAATTTTGAAAAAGTCTTTGGGAACAAATCCTCATATTCCCTTAGTAAACTTTGTATTTCCTGACTGGTTTTCTCATTCCAGTAGTATCCTACCATAGCTATCTTAGGTTTCTCTGTAGTCCTTATGTTGAGTCTGGGCAATTTCAATGGGTGGTTGTAGAAACTATCAGTCTGGATAGGTATGATGTTCTAGATTTCTCTGCTCCCCTCAATCTCTTTGATGGATATGTTTCTCAGTCTTTCTAATTCATATAGGCTCTCTGAATCTTTGCTAATCTGATAACATTCTATAGGATTGTCAATCAAGGGTAAGTGGAGTTTAGTCTGAAGTTCTTGGGTATGCTTGGGACACACTACAAAGTTTGATCTCTCATTACCATTGGTTGTAAAAAGAAGTTCTTTAATATTTTGTAGGGCTAGTTCAAACTCAGGGTACTTACCCGAGAATGGGAATTCTTTGCAAAATTTAGCTGCTAGTGTCTTCCAGTCGCTGGTCTGTCATCTAGTTTCTTCATGTATGAACCAAGATTTCGGGATTGGGCCTATGGGGAAATAACTAAACCCATAAGTGAGAGGGTATCTCCGCAGTTTTCCACTGTGTCTCACACTGTTCAATGTGTATTTTAGGATCCGATTGTTTGCTGAATGGTTGCGTGACTTAGATATCTATCTACATCTACTGCTCCTTGTTCCAGAACCTATACTTGAGAGATTGCTTCACTTTGTCCCAAGTTTTGAGAAAATATTTATGAGTGGCCCACCATCTGGAGGGGTTGTTATGAAAGGCTACATATAGTTCCAAGATTATTTTATCTTCTCTCACATTCTCTTCCATATTTTGCAAAAAATTGTCTAGATCTGAAATACCATCGTATACTGGGTGTTCTCTAACTTCGGTCCTAACCCATATGGTCATTTTGACAGTTGCACATCTTCTTAAAAATATTTCATGCGACCCTTGTTGCCAACTATCAAAATCCAATTTTGAATCTTTTTCTATTGACTGTATACTTCTCCAACTTACTGATCCATCAACAGTAGGGTTTATGTAATCATTTCTTGTCCCCGCTGTTATAATGTACAACTAGTCTAGGTCTCCTTCCTCCATATTATTGTCTGTTGGTTTTGTGTACCTGGGTCCTACATATGGATCCAAAGGTTGAACTACCTTGATTCCCTCAGCTTCGAAAGTCATGGTGTATTTCATTAAATCAATTACTGCATAATTATCATAGGCCCAATCGATGCCAAGTAGCACAGGGTAGGGCTCCTTGTCTCCCATGATCTCAATGACTTCAAAGTCAACTACTATTTTTACTCCTTCTACATCAATTTCTACATTCTCCAATCTTCGTATGGCAGAGATACATTATTGGTTTGCCATTCTTAACTAGATTGGGGAATATGTCAGTCTTGGTTTCCATAAGGCTTCCCAAGTATTCTTAGGCAGAATGTTCACATCTGACCCTAGTTCTAACATGATGTCCTTAATTTTGAAGTCGTCTAGCTGGGAAATCAGTAGAAATTATTTCCTGGTTCGTACTTTTCTTCGTTGCACTCTCTGAGTACTCTTCTCAGAAATATTATCCCTTATCCTTTCTTCTAAATCTTCCTCATTCCCTAAGACTAGGTACAACGCATTGCACAAATTTTCTGTTAGTCGGTCATTCCCTATAATGTCAGAGAATAATTGAAACCAAAGATCAACTACATTCTGGGGTTTCTCAGACTGTCTTGATATGGATACAGGGTTTCTGGGTGCAGGGGGTGATGCAGGGACTTGCACCATCTTAGGGTAAACAATTGACTGTGGGGGGGGGGGTTATCTTTCATTTCATGACTAGGAATATTCTGGAATACTTCTATGGAATCTTTAAAGAACAAATTTTGATTTAGGGGGTCATACCTATCTCCCTTAAGTGTTTCTTTCTGGATTTGAGGTAGAGTATCAACATCATCTCCTATCTTTTCTCCTCCTCGAGTAACGATATTAAGGCTGGGAAATTGTCCCTTAGAAATCCTCTTTATCTATGAACTAAGAAGGTTAGTTCCTCCTTGTCGTACTCTGTCTTACCACTTTGTAATTGACTTTGGACATTCTTCAGTTGCGTTTCCATTGGTTCTGCAGTGAGAGCACCATGGCCACCTTGGATGAGGAAAATATCTGGCCAAGTGACCTTGTTCATCACAGTTATAACATCTTCTTGGTCCTCATCCTCCAACTCTTCTTCCTCCTAAATCTCCTCTAGCTCCACCTCCTCGACCTCTTCATGGTCCCTGAGGGTTTTCATTCACCCTGAATGTTGTTCGGTCTAATCTATTTGCAAGTGCATCGAACGCTCTACATTGGTTGGTAGTATGCGTAGTGGATGCACATAAATCATAGTGTATTGTGTTTGGTACTGTCGAATATTTCTGCATTATGGGGCACTGTCTTGGCCCATGGCCGTGGATTCGACAGATTTCACAATATTTTGTTGTCGGTGCTGCTTGGCCTCCTGGGAAAGCATGATATGGGGTAGGGCTATGGAATTATGAATTCGTCGACACTTGAGAAACTCCTCCCGTGGGTCTTTGTGGGGTTACCATCATATTCTGAGGAGGTCCCAGTCCCCTCATTCTCAAACATTCATTCGCTAGATGACCTTCCATATAAAATATAGTGCACCAAACCTATGGTCGTCTTGGTATGGGTATCATCAGCTTTTGAATATTTTCTATTAGTGCTGATATCTGCCCTTGTAGTTGTGCCAGATTCACATCTACTAGGGGTCGAGTTACTCTCAGGCTCCTGGGGTATCCCTCCATGGATTCAATCTTCATCAATTGTTCTAAGGCATCTGTTAACATGGTTATCCTCTGTTGCGTTAGTGGAATCTGATTCAGAGGCAACAAGTCTTGAATGTACCACTCCCTTTGATGTTCTTCATGTAGTGGATGTGCCAACCTTCCTATGGAATCTTTAAACTTCTGGCTGTACTCCTAGGATGATTCACCTTCCCTCTGCTGGATCTCTCGCAACTCAGACAGAGCCTGTTTTTCTGACTAGGGTAGTTTGAATTCTTCTATAAACCTCATCCATACCTGGCC